>VYZT01043749.1:0-24490 GCA_013400735.1 Pomatostomus ruficeps | reverse complement strand
GAGCCTCCAGAGCCACCGGCCCTGTGAGGAGCTGGGCCCTGGGGCCTTCCCACCCCAGGCACTGCTGTGGTTGTGGCAGCCAGGACCCATCACAGCTCCCAGAACCCACGGAGGGGCTTCCCCAGAGCTCCCAGACCTTCCAGCAACTGCTTGAAAACCCAGAAATGCGCTTAAAAACCTCCCAGAATTCAAGGCCTGAGGCTTTAAAAGCCAACCCCCAGCCTGGCCAAAGGCAATGTCCGTGCAAGCAACCTCAGCTCCTGGAGCAGCTCAGGACCCCCACGCCCTCAGCCCCAGCCAGGGCTCCTGTCCTGCAGCTCCAGGCTGTGCCCTGAGGCCGTCCCTGCCTGTCCCAGAGAGCTGGGAGGGGCTGCTGGGTGTCCCAGGCGGGGCTGGCACAGCTCCAGCCACTGGCACTGCGGGAGCCATCCCTGCCACCCACAGGATCCATCCCTGCCACCCACGGGATCCGTCCCTGCCACCCACGGGATCCGTCCCTGCCACCCACAGGATCCACCCCTCTCCCAGCACTCACAGGCTCGCAGCACCTGGCTGAGGGATCGATAGAATTTCATCTTCCTCTGGGAGGAGGAAGGTAAAAATAAACAGGAACGTGAGGGAGGAGAGGGCGGAGGAGCAGTCGGAGTGTCTGGCACCGGAGCAGGGGCTGGGAAGTACCTGGAGTGCGGCATCTCCAGCCCTGGAGCGTCCCCGAGGTCCCATCGCAGCCCTGAACCTGCAGCTGTGAGCACCGGGGCCGGCTGTGAAGGAAACCCTGCAAGATGCAACGAATAACCTCAGTTTCTGCCCCAAATTCCCTTGTCCCATCCCCAGCCAGGCTCCCACTGCCCCAGCACTGCTCACGGACACCACCAAGGGTCCTGTCCCCTTCCCCTGGCTCCCTGGCTCCTTTCCCTGGCTCCGTGTCCCCCGCGCATCCCAGTCCCTGCCTGGGTTTGCTGCTCTGACCCCAAACCCGGCACCATTGGTCCCAGCGGGGCTGTTTGGGGACCTCCACACCATCAGGGCCCCTCGTGGGGATCCGGCTCCCCTGGATCCAGCGGCACCAGGATCCTGAGTGGTTCCAGGGCAAACAGGGGAGCAGGGAGCAGGCACAGCTCCTGTCAAGGCTGCTGTGGGGACACCCCAAAGCTCATCCACCCCCCTCTGGCAGCTCGGGACCTTCCCCGGGCTGTCCCTGCTTCCCTCAGCCCCTCCGCAGCTGCCTCTGCCCATTGTCTTCCCCTCCCTCCTCACCTCTAAACGATCCCAAAGTCTCTCATTTTCCCAGCCCAATGACTCCGGCACAAAGCCCCGGCTGTGCCCGGTGCCTCCCGAGGCTGCCCCGAGGCCGGTCCAGGCGGGACCCACTCAGAGCCTCCATCCCCCAGGTGGGTGTTGGGGATCCCCACACCCCGGGATCTCCGGAGAGAACAGCCCAGCGGGAGCAGGATGAGCCCCGTCCCATCCTACCCCTGCCGAGGGCTCTGGCTGGGATCTGGGAGCTTTCTCTGCCCAGGCAGGAGCTGCTCCCTCCTGGCACTCCTGGAGAGGGGTTTTGGTGGAACCGCAGCTCCTCGCTTGTCCTGGGTCTGTGCAAACCCGGTAGCGGGGCTGGAAGGAGCCTCCCCTGCAATCCAGGAGCACCCAGGATGTGGAGCTGCTGGGCTGGGACTCCCCAGGGGACCGGGATCAGCAGCTTTTGGCTGGAGAAGGATTTTGGCAAACCCACACCCCTCCGGCAGGGCCCTTCCCCCCACAGCCCCCTGCCCTCCCTGCGCCACAGCCACGGGGCAAAGCTGGGTTTGGGCAGCTCCAGAGGCACAGATGGAGAGCCTGGGGTAGCCCCAGACACTTTCCTGCCCTGTTCCATGGAGCTGAGACCTGCCCTGGTGTTTGGCCTTTCCCAAGGAAGGTCACAGGCGGGAATCACCGTGGCTGCTTTGGGAGGAAAGGTTTTGCTGTGGGCTTTCACCACCTCTGACCAATCCCACAGGTACTCCCACCTATCTGATAACTCCCTCTGAACCCAGACCCTGCAGGTCCATCCCTGAGGAGCCCCAGGGTGGCAATCCCGAGGTCGCCTCGGTACCACGCGGGCACTGAGTGCTGCCTGTGCTCGGCTCCTGCGGTGCTGCCCCTCGGCAGACCCCGCTCAGCCCGACCCTCTGCGGGGAGCTGCTTTACAAGAAGAGGAGTGCTGGCTTCCCAAACAAGCCTCCCAGTCCACAACACATTTCCAGCCATACATAATCTAATATACGTTACCATAGCGCCAATCAATAACTCAGTAGGCCAGCTCCGAAATTATTCTCTTAAAGGGCCCGCGCGCCTCTTCCTCCCCCTCCCCGGGCCCATCTGCCTCGTGCCACGGCCCAGAGCAGCCCCGTGTCCCCAGGTGTCACCTGCCGGGCAGGACACGACACCGGGCTGGTGGTGCCACCCTTCGCCCATCACATCCCACCCATGCCGCGTCCCCGTGTCACAGTGTGAGTGACCTGCAGGTGCCACCCCCAGGGCACGTCTCTGCCACCACCAGCAGCTTCCTTCCCACTCTGAGCTCCACACGGCTTTCCCTCCTCAGCATCCCCACGCTCCCGCCTCCCTCCTGCTCGCCAGGATCCACCAGGTGCCCGGAGCAGAGGATGCCCTGAGCCCGGTCACTGTGAGCCTGGGGACAGGGACCTCAGCTCCGGGCCAGCCCCTGCCCTTGGGCAAACCCCCAGGGTGCTGCCGCTCTGCTGCCAAAGCTCCCGGGAGCACCTGGAGGGCGTTTCCAGCCTGGCTCCCAAAGCACTGCTGGCCACAGCTGCTCCTCCTGCTCCAAATCGAAGGGGGAAAAGCTCCCAAAGCCCCCGAAGCAGCCGTGGCCTCCTGCAGCCCCTCCCTGCAGGAAAAGCACCCCAAAGCCGCTGCTCTGCACTCAAAGCACCCCTACAAACCCATCCTGCACCCCGGATCTCCAGGCCGAGGCCGTGCCCTCCTTCCCTCAGGTGGTACCGTTATAAAGTGACAAAGGAGTGGCAGCACCCGGAGCCACTCTCAGGTGGTCCCAGCGGCTCCTCCGGGCACAGCCCGAGCACAGCGAGCCCCAGAGCCCCGGGCCGAGCCCTCCAGGGGAACCCTCCCGTTCCTAAACCCCTGAACACCGAAACCCAGCGGTGCCAGCCAAGTTCTGTGTCTCAATTCCAGCAAAGACAAGGCAGGAAGAGGAAGAATAATTACAGGGGAGCTGGAGAGGGGATCTTCATCAGGAACGGAGTGACAGGAAAAGGGGGAATGAGGTCACGCTGCGAGAGTGGGTTTGGATCAGATATTCGGAAAAATTTCTTGGTTGTGATGGGGCCCAGGGTGGCCAGAGCAGCTGTGGCTGCCCCTGGATCCCTGGCAGTGGCCAAGGCCAGGCTGGATGGGGCTGGGAGCAGCCTGGGACAGTGGGAGGTGTCCCTGCCATGGCAGGGGTGGTGCTGGATGAGCTTTGAGGTCCCTTCAAACTGAAACCAAACTCGGTGACAATTAACAAGATCCTAATGAGCCTCAGCAAGTGGCGTGGGCTGCAAAGCGCCTCATTTTGGGTGGAGTTGGGGTGGTTTCCGCGCTGGCCGCGTGCTCCCGTTTGATTGGCATCGCCGGGATTCACAATCTGCCCCCAGCACCCCGGGCCGAGCATTCCACGACCTGGGAATGAACTGAGGCTGCTGCCAGTGGCTGTCCCAGGCTGCTCCTGCCCCCTCGGCACCACAGGAAACACTTTGGGGAGATTTTAAGGTTTTGGTTGTTTTCCAAGCTCCCAACAAAACGCTCTGCAAAGGCGAAGGGGATGTGGGAGCTGGGAGCTGGGTGCGGGCAGGGTCTGGCTGCACCCACTCCTCTGAGTCCTCTTGCAAGGAAAGCCAAGAAATTTTCATAGGAAACCAGGGATTTTCCTCCCCTTTCATTTCATCACACCCCCAAACGTTTTCGTGGAAACCCTGACCAAACCCCTTCCCCGAGAGCTTTGCCTTCGCCACATTTTTCCCCCCAAGACGCCGGGCTGTGGGCACAGCTGACCTCGCCGAGCTGCGATCCCACGAGGGGACCGAATGTGGCGTCGGGGAGAAGCTCGAGGATGCTGGGGAGAGCTTGCGCTGTCCCTGCCCCAGCGGCATCCCCGGCCCCGGGCAGGGCTGCAGCCCCCGGGGACCCCTCTCGGCATCGCCAGCTGCCTTCCAGCAGCCCCCGAAGGGCAGCGCGGCCCCGGCAGCGCTGTCAGCCAGGCTCTACGTCTTCCATTAATTCACTTCACACTGTCCGTATTGATCGGCTCTGCTCTCTCCCCGGTGCCCCCCCGCGCAGCCCTCCCCCCCGCCGGCTGCTGCACCGCTGGGCAGCCCGGCCTGCATGCTGCATGATCCATACAAACTCACTTACTCAGGGAAATCAATGGGCTCGAAAGAGCACACGCAGCAAGGCGAGGAGTCTGTCTGGGGATCGACCGCCCAGCAAGGAGACACCGGGAGCAGCAGCCCGTGCCCCGCCGCAGCCCGGCGCCCCGAGCGGGTCCCCCTGCGTGCCACAGCCCCCCGCGACACGCTGGGGACACGGGACAGCCACCCCGAGGGGTGTCCTGCCGGGCAGGGCTGTTTCACCTCGGGCAGGGGCAGGGCAGGGTCCCGCCGGGATCGCCGCCTCCTCCCCGCACATCCCAGAGGAGGCTCGGCCCCCTTGGATGCTCCAGCTCCAACATCCTCCCTCGGTTCTCCCCGGCTCCAGCCGGGTCACGCTGCAGCCGTGCCTCAGTTTCCCCGGGTTCAGCCAGCAGCGCGAATCCCAGAATTCCGGGACAATTGGGGTGCCCGGGGCTGACGGGTAAAGCCCTTCCCGTTCCACCCCTTCCGCTGTCCCAGGCTGCTCCAAACCCCTTCCCCCTTGGCCTTGGGCGCTTCCAGGGATCCAGGGGCAGCCCCAGCTGTGCCAGGGCCTCCCCACCCTCCCAGGGAGGAATTTCTTCCCGATATCCCACCGAATTCTACCTTCCTTCATCTTAAAGCCTTCCCCCCATGTCCTGTCACTGGATGCCCGAGGAAGCTGGAGGGATGTTCCCCTTCCAGCCCGTTTCGGGGTGAGGGGGTGCCCTGCTCTGCCAGGCCTGTCCGCAGCAGCAATCACCGGCTCCGGGCCGAGGAGAAGCTGAAACTGCGGATTTTTTGCCCCCTCTCCGATCACCGCTGGCCCAGTTTGCCCTGGGAAACTGTGGCCACTGCACAGGCAGCGCCGGGGTGATTAATAAATCCTGCCAGAGGAGCTGCTGCTGTGCTGAGTTTGCCCATCAAGGAAGGAAATCTTTATTTATATATATTCTATAAACTAATTTTTGCATCATTGCAATAAATCCATCTTCCAGCCGTCAGCTGCAATCCGCCGTCAGGGCCGGCCACGTGCGGCTCCGGCGGGATGCGGGGGGAGCAGGAACCGGAGCATCCCGGCACCGCCGCTCCTGGGGTGTCCCTGCGGTGTCCGCTGGGTCGGGAGCCAAAATGGGAATTGGGGCCGTGTCGGGGGAAAAAGGAGCGGCCGGTGCCCCCCTCGGCAGGGGTGTGTCACCCCGGGAGCATCGAGGGACTGGGGAGTCACCGCTCCGAGGAAGCGGGACCCCGGCGGGCTGGGAGCCGCTGCATCCCCGGGGAGGAGCCGGGGGAGCGGGGAGGGCCCCGAGCCGGTGCTGCCGCCCCAGTACCGGTAAATGCCGGCCCTGCCCCGCGCGGCGGGGGCAGCCTCTTCCCAGCAGCCCCCTCCCCTCGCCAGGCACTGTGGTTGTGCTGGAGACGCCGAGTCTGTGCTCCGCAGGCTCCAGCCCCGGGCAGAGCTGGGGGGAGCGGGGGGCGCGGGGAGCAGCAGCGCAGAGTTACGGGGAGAGCCGCTGTCCCCTCCCCAAAGCCATCGCCCAGCTCTGGGATGTCCCCCGGGGTTCGGTTTGGGGGACGGGAGGTGGCAGTGCAGGTGCTGAGCAGCCTCTGCTGGGACCTGGTGGCTTTTCGGGCTGGGACCTGGTCCGGGGGTGGCCGCAGCCCTGAGCCGCGGAGCGCCCTGAGATGGGAATGGTCCGAGAAGTCGGGGTTCGCACCCCGGGTGTCCCCCTGTGCCCTGCCCGCCCCGGGCGTGCCCCAGGAGCAGCACCCGCGCCGGGGGAAGGTTTCGGTGCCCGTCCCATCCCCCTGGCCGGAGCCCGGCACAGCCCGGGGCCGACAGCCGCGGATCGAACCCAGCCGAGTGCCCGGCAGGGCGGCCGGAGCTGCGGGCACGGATCCACTGGGGAGATGAGTCTCCTGGGCCCCGGCCAGGCCGGGAGAGCCCGCGGCTCCAGCCCGGACCGGGGTGGGGTCAGGGGGGTGAGGGAGGCTCGGAAAAATGGGGGATTCAGGAGGGTGAGGAAGGCTCAGAGCAGGGAGGGGATGGAGGAAGGTGAGGAAGGCGAGGAAGGTGAGGAAGGCTCAGAGCAGGGAGGGGATGGAGGAAGGTGAGGAAGACTCAGGACAATGGGGGGTGCAGGAGGGGGGGAAGGCTCAGAGCTGAGGGGAGATGGAGGAAGGTGAGGAAGGCTCAGGGCAGGAGGGATGGAGGAGGGTGAGGAAGGCTCAGAGCAGGGGGAGGTTGCCATCAGCTCCCCTGCTCAGCAAGCAGAGCCCCTGAGCCCTCCCCAGGGGGATTCCCCATTTTGGGGGCCACAGGGCTCTCTGCCCCCCTCCTCTCCAGGGCAGGATGAGGCTGCTAGGGTGCAGCAGAGCCCCTGTCCCCCCACCCTTTCCTGACACGGTCTGGCAGGGTGTGGGGAGGTTGGTGGCACTGGCGGGTCACCCACATGGGCAGGGGGATTTGGGAATTGGAGGCTCCCCTGCCCAACCCTGGGCACCCAGACCCCCACCCCAGAACATCCCCCTGTCCTGAGGTCCCTGCAGAACCCTGGAGGGACCCATCTTGAGGGACACTGGCACGGGCTTTGGAAACAAAACTCTTGAGTTGTTTTTCCATTATTTTCCCTCTGTTTTGTCCCTTTCCCTCCCCATTTCCCGGGCCTGCCAGCCCTGGCACTCGTTCCGGAGGTAACGAAGGGCCCTGTGCATAGCAATGAGATTGATTGACCCCGCTGACCCCAGCCAGGGCCAGGGCTCCCTCCAGGGCACCCAGGTCACCGGCTGCTGACCATCACTGGTTGCCACGGTGACACCAGTGGTCCCTCGGGATGGATGGGGGGCTCTGGGATGCAGGGGGCTGCGGGGGCAGGTCAGAGTGTCAAGGCTGCTGCGTTAGTGGGATGCTGCTGGTTTGGGGAGGGTGAGGGTTAAATTCCCAGCCCCGGTGGGACCCGAGGGGCAGGGCCTTTCCCAGGGGTGCCAGGGGGTGCCCGATCACCTGTGAATGGGGGGGTGGTGTGATCTCTGGGGAAACTGAGGCACGGAGGGATGGCCAGGTGGCACAGCAGGAACCCAGGAGTGATGGGAGCCGGTGGGGAGTGGTGAGAAAAGCTGGGGAGAGGGAAGGGAGGGAGGGGATATGGATAGGGGTGTAAGCCGGGAGAGGTCAAGGGTGGAGGTTTGGGTGGGGAGTGCAGGATGAAAGTGGAGGGGTGCAGGGTGAGGGGTGAGGGGTGCAGGGTGAGGGGTTGTAGGGTGAGGGGTGCAGGGTGAGGGGTTGTAGGGTGAGGGGTGCAGGGTGAGGGATACAAGGTGAGGGGTACAAGGTGAGGGGTGCAGGGTGAGGGGTTGTAGGGTGAGGGGTGCAGGGTGAGGGATACAAGGTGAGGGGTACAAGGTGAGGGGTGCAGGGTGAGGGGTTGTAGGGTGAGGGGTGCAGGGTGAGGGATACAAGGTGAGGGGTACAAGGTGAGGGGTGCAGGGTGAGGGGCGCAGGATGCGGGTCCCGCCCGGGGACCCCAATTCCTGGGCTCCGCTGCCCTCTAGCGGGCAGGTCCCGCCCCTCTCGGTTGCGCTGTCCCCGCGCTGTCCCCTCTCTCGGGGGTCCCGGAGCCGCCTCCGCCCTGTCCCCAGGATCCCGCGCGGGGCCGCTGCCGTCCCCCGTGGGGACACGTCGGGGACAGGCCCCGGGGTGCAGGGGATGGGGGGAGCTGCGAGCGGCTCTGGGGCTAAAGTCACCCAGCCCGTCCTCGGGGGATGCCCCGTGTGGGACCCACGGGCACCGCCGGGGTTCCCTTTGTCCCCGGGTCCCTCCGCGCCCGCCGGGACCCCCCGACCCCCTGACCCGCGGCCCTGCAGTGCCCCCAGTGACCGCCAGGTGACGCCACGAGCCCTCCCCGGCCGAGCGGGACCAGCCCCGACGGCGTCCTGTCCGTGTGTCTGTCCGTGTGTCTGTCCCTGCGTCTGTCCGTGTGTTCTGTCTGTGTGTCTGTCCCTGTGCCCTGTCCCTGTGTCCTGTCCGTGTGTCCTGTCTGTGTGTCTGTCCCTGTGTCCTGTCCCTTTGTCTGTCCCTGTGTCTGTCCATGTCCTGTCAGTGTGTCCTATCCCTACGTCTGTCCCTGTGTCCTGTCCGTGTCTGTCACTGTGTCTGTCCCTGCATCTGTCCCTGTATCCCGGTTCCTGTGTCCGTGTGTCTGTCCCTGTGTCCTGTCCCAGTCTCCATTCTGTAACCGTCTCTGTCCCTGTCCCCAGCCCTGCTCTATCCCCAGCCCTGCTCCTGTGCCCTGACTTGTCCCCAGCCTTGCCCCTGTCCCTGTGCCCAGCCCTGTCCCCGGCCTCGGCTCTGTCCCTGCACCCTGTCCTGTGCCAGTTCCCGTTCCAGCCCCCAGCCTCGTTCCCAGCCCTGTTCCTGTCCCTCTCCCCAGTCCCATTCCCGTCTCCAGCCCCCTTCCCAGCCCTGTCCCTGTCATCAGACCTGTCCGTGTCCCCAGCCCATCTCCAAGCCTGTCCTCAGCCCCGTTTCTGTCCTGTCCCCGTCCCTGAGCAGCCCTGTCCTCAGCCCTGTCCCCATCCCTTGTCCCTGTCCCCTGGGCTGGTGTTCAGCGTTCCACAGGGGTGTCACCCCCAGCCCCTCTCTGCACCGGCCGGGCTGAGTCCCGCTGGGCAGCCTGGGGTTGGTGGCACTCGGGTCACCGGCGCTCGGGACACGCGGCCACACCTCGGGCTTCGCACGGGGACGGGAAACTCGGTTCTGCTTCTGCCCCTCGACGTGCGAGGGGAGCGGAGACCGAGCCGGGCCTGGGCTGGGGTCAGGGCACGTTTGGGGACCTGCTGGGGTTCCGCTGGGTCCCGGCAGCCAGGACGGGCCCCAGACACCAGCCCGGGCAGAGGGGAGGCTGGAGCAGGGGTGCAGCACCCGCGGAGGGGCGGGACAGGGCTCAGCACCCCCCGTCCCCTGGAGCCTTCCCGTTCCCATCGGATATTTCGGGAAGCGACACCTCCGCGTCCCGCCCGGTGCCCGCGGGAACGGGGCTGGCGAGGCAGAGCCCCCCCGCTCCCGCCCGGGCTCTGCGGTTGGAGCCGTGGAGTGGAAGTAACAGGCGGTGACACCGCTGCCCAAAAACCGCCACCAGAACAATGGGCGGCAGCGCGGAGGACGCAGGCGGCCACGCCGCCCCCAACGCTCGCCAAGAGCCGGGGACATCCCGGGGACCCGCGGCCTGGGCATCCCCCCCGAGGGACACCGCACCCACGGGGCTGGGTGGCCCAAAGGGGTGAGGAAAGCAGCGGGAGGAAGGGCTGGAATTCCCGAGGGGGGCACTGGGATCTCACCGGGCACACACCGGGGGCACCCGCCCTGCCCGGGGCTGAGCCGCCTCCGGCCCTGACGAGGGGGAAAAGTGAAGGAACAGAAAATGGCAGGAGAGACAACGGAGGAGCGGGGCCGCTTCGCCTTTAAAATAATGCAGCAAAATTAGCAGCTCTGCAGTCATTAATATGCAAAAATGCAAATGAGGAGGTAATTAAGCTGCAGTCCTCCGGAGGATATTTCCATCATAATGAATTCTATTGTCAGGGAAAGAGCAGCCAAGCAGATTTATGGTGCTTACATGAATAAAAAATATGAGTATCCGAGCGGTGTCCTTGCTGCCGGCTGCTGTCCCCTGCCCCAGCCGCGGAGGGCACAGGGGCTGAGGAGGTGCCATCCCTTGTGCCACCCCGACTGGCACCGCAGCAGCCGGGGACTTGGGTACCTGCAACAGGAAAAACAACCCCTCCCTTCCCTTCCCTTCCTTTCCCTCCGCGCCAAACCCCCGGCGAGACCTGTGCCAGGGCCGTGCCCGTTCCCCGGGGGCCGCAGGGGGACTGGGGACACCCAAGCCGGGAGGTGACTCTGCCCTGCGGGGTCTCGGTGTGGTGGGGCTCTCCCGGTGACACCCTGGGCTGGCCAGCGACAGGAGCCGGGGTCCGAACACAGCGGGATCCTCTCGCCCTGCTCCCGGGGGAGCGGGATCAGCTCCCGCTTCATTCCTCCCTTGCCGCCCCGTGAGCGCGCTGGGGGCCCGGGCCCGGCCGAGTCTGGCCCTGGGGGGCACAGGGACACTTGGACACCAGGAAGGTGGGGAGTCCAAGCTGGGGGGACAACCCACGGGTATCCCCGGGGATTTGGGGGCTGCCAGACAGACCTCTGAGCCACGCAGGTGATGCCTCAGCCCTTTGCCATGGGTCAGTGTCCGTGTGCGGGGTCTGTCCCCTCCCCTGAGCCACCCCGGGTGCCCCTGGGCAGCCCCCAAACCCGGCGGGCCAGGGCTGGGGCTCAGCCTTCCCCTTTCATTCCCGCCAGCGGCGTCCGCCACGGAAAACAAACCGAAACCCACCCAAAACGAAATAGTTGGCCGGGTGCCACCCTGCAGCTGCCGGCTCCGGCTCAGCCTGGCATTTTTCAAATGTCAAGGCAAAAGGCTGCGGGGCCGCCCGGCTCGGGGGGCTCGGCAGCGGCGGGGGACTGGGGACGGGGTGTGGGAGAGGGGGGAGGGACACCCGCCACCCTCGCAGCTGTCATTGTCACCCCCGAGGTGCGCTGTGGGCTGGGGGAGGCGCGGGGAGCCGGGCTGGGTGGGAGGGGAGCGTCTCCATCTTAGCGTCGATGCGGTCGAGGCGAGGGAAGGTGATCCGAGCAAAGAGGGAATAAAGGCAGGAGAGGAGACGGGCAGAGAGGAGCAGCTGCTCCTGGGGATGCGGGGCTCTGTTTTTGCTTTCACAGCCACAGGAGTTGTTGCTCGCAGGCTCGGGACCCCCTCCCACGGTCCCCTGTCCCACGCTGCGGTGGCGGGGGTGGCTGGGCAGCTGTGGCCGGAGGCGGGAGCCCCGCTGGCTCTCTGGGGGTCCGGGGAGCCGCGGCTGAGCCCAACCCCATCCCGGGGCATCCCCTCGGCTCACTCGGAGGGACCGGTCCTCCCTCCCTGCCCTGCACCAAGCGGGACCCGGGGCTGGCAGGGGACGCGGGGCGGGCGGAGCTGTCCCCAGCAGGGCCATCCTCACGCTCGGCACAGCCGGGTGGCCCTGCCCAGGACGCGTCCCCTCGGTCCCCGCGCCCCCCACTCGCCGTGTCCTCCCCTGTCCCCGGCACACCTGCGGAGCGCAAACCTTCCCCTCCGCGCCGGAGCCGGGACACGGGGGGCATGGGGGGCACGGGGGGCACAGGGAGGGGTCAGGACCGCGGGTACCCCGATTCCTCCTCCCAGTGCTCTCCCGGTCCCTGGCGAGCAGCGGGAAATCACCGCCTTTGCCCAAGGGAAGCTCCAAGCCGGGATGCTCCATCCCTGGGCGGGTGGCACGTCTGGGGCTCTGGGGGCACCTGCACAGGTGGGTGACACCTCCACCGGGGAGCATCGGAGCGCTGGGGCACAGTGGACACTGCTACCTCCGGTGTCCCCTCCCCAGCACCCTCCTGAGCCCTGTTAGGGTCAGCGGGTGCCAGCGGGGCTCTGGGGCTGTTTCAGGTATTTGGGAATGACTCTTGGCCCCCTCCTTGCTGTGTCCCAGCCTCACATCCGGGGGGTCACAGACCCTGATGTGCTCGAGGGTCCCAGGTCCGGCTGTCGGGGTTCCTGTGCCCCAGCTGGGCGAGGAAGGGATTCGTGGAGCAAAAGGGATTTATGGTGATGCTGGACAATAAATGGGCATCAAACCAGCTCCTGAGGATCCCAGAGGGTTGAGGGCAGAGCTGCTCCATTCACCTCCCAGGCCTGAGGACAGACCCCCCTCCCCATGAGCTCAGGGGGCTGCAGGGTCCCCACCCATTGTCCCAAAGCTGCCACATCCATCTCCCGGTGGATTCGCAGGGTCGGGGCTCTGTGCAAACCCGGGAGAGGGGGACACCCTCGTGCCACCGCCCCAGCAGGACCCCTGAGGGCATCAGGGCATTTTCTCCAGTCATGGACCCTCAAAGGGCCATGTCCCCACCCCGCTGGCCATTCCCTGTCCCCGTGGGGACACGAGGGGTGCTCAGCACGAGGGGAAGGAGCCGCTGGGAGAGGAGCCCCCGTGTTTACATTGGGTGCCTCGAAACCCCCTCCAGCATCCCGGGCACCCTCCCCCTCGGCAGCAGCTCCTCTTGAGGTTTGAGGTGACATCCTGCCTTCTGCATGTCGCTGTCACCCTGCCCCGGGGGGGCCTGGAACCGCAGAGGCAGTGGAGGCAGAGCTGGGGGTGCAGGTCCCCCTGCCCAGCTCCAGCTGCACCCAGAAAAATGACAATAATCCAGTGCAGTGACACCCCCGGCCCTGCATGGCCTGCGAGGGGCACATATGGGGTGAGGGGCTCACAGATTCCTTTCCTGAGGCCCCATCCCCATCTCCTACCCTGTTCTGGGAGAAACCACGCCAAGAGTTGGGATTATGGACTGTCAGGCAAGGAAAACAGCCAGGTCCGAATGCCAGGGACATCCTGGGATGAGGCTGAGGAGCAGCTGAAGCCTTGTGCAGCGGGGTTTATCCTGGGAGCGGTGTGGGGACAGGATCAGGGATAAACCCCAGGCTCTGCCCCACAGCCCGGCCTGGCTGCCCCACAGCACCTGCAGAAACCAGAGAAACGCGGGGAAAAGAGACAGGGATGGTGCCAGGCAGCTCAGCCTCTCCTTCCTGGGGTGCTGGGGGCTGGACGAGGGATAGGGGGATGGGGCTAGAGCAGAGATGTGGGGATGGACGGGGGCTGGCGGGGGATTTGAGCATTGGGAGTGCTCCCTGTCCCCTGTATGGACAGACGCTCCCCCCGTGTGTTCCCCACTCCTGTGCTGAGCTCATGGGGCTGTGTCCAAGTGTTGGGGGTGCCCCACAGGGGTGATGTGAATGTCCTGGCAGGGGTGATGTGGGTGTCCCACGGGCTCTGTGGGTGTCCTGTGGGCACTGTGGGTGTCCTGTAGGCACTGTTGGTGCCCTGGCAGGGATGCCATGGGTGCCCCACGGGCGCTGTGGGTGCCCTGGCAGGCAGGAGCAGGGGAAGCTGAGGCAGCTGGCACTCGCTGGTGCTCTCCTGCCCGCAGCACAGCTCGCTGCAGAGATCGGATCAGATAAAGTGTCTGAGGCTGCCAAGGCAAACCGAGGTCACTGCAAACCCCAGCAGGTGACACATCCCCGCAGCCCCAGGTGACACACACAGAGCCCCAGACTGTTCTCGGCTGGAAGGGACCTTCAATCCCATCCAGTGCCACCCCTGCCATGGGCAGGGACACCTCCCACTGTCCCAGGGGGCTCCAAGCCCCATCCAACCTTTCCAGCACTTCCAGGAATCCAGGGGCAGCCACAGCTGCTCTGGGCACTCTGTGTGTCTCTGGGCAACATCCAACGTTTATTTTCATTTTGGGGAGGTTTTTGTCCCTTCACTCATAAACTGGCACCTTTTCCCACAGTGCCAAGTGCTGAGCAGAGCTGAGGCAGGGCCAGGGGGTTCCGAGCTGCTTTTTGCCTGACTTTGCTCAAAATCTGAGCGAGATTCTCTGTGGGAGAGGGGCAGCTTCTGGGGCAGGCAGGATTTTTGTATTTCACGGTTCCAGTGAGGGGCTGGGCTGTTGGAAGCTCCCAGCCTGTCCTGGCTCCTCTGTGCTCCAGGCAGTGGCACCCCTGGCACCTCCTGGGGCTGGCAGGGCTGGCAGATCTGTCCCCAGCAGCTCCTGGGCATTCTCCAGTGCTGCCAGTCGTGGAAAGCTTTGGAAGCAGCTCCAGAGGCCAGGCCAGGGCCGTGCTGGGTCTCGGGCAGCAAAGTCTCTTTTCTGCCCCTTCCTCTCCCATCTCCAATTGTACTTTTTTCTTCCTTTACCCCTGACTTTAAATAAAACTGTCACAAAACCCCCTGACTCCTCGAGCTGGAGATTTTGGGAGAGCTCAGAAGAGGAGAAAACTCCTGGGTGTCAAAAACCTGGGTCGGGGGCGCGCCAGACGGCCAGGCCAGGGGCTGCCTGTGGGAGCGAGAGGCACATGAAGGGTTAATGAAGGTGAAAGCCCATCTGACACCCCAAGGGCTCCTCTCCCCCTCGGAGGACGCTCCCGCAGCCCCCCCGGATGTGGCTTGGCAGGGAGCAGGGTGGGGAGGGGCTGCAGGAGGTGGGGGAGGCATCGCAGCCGGGCTCGAACGGAGCCGCCTGGCAGATGGGGCTGCCCTACATTTCACTGCCGTTAATCTGCTTCCTGCGCCCTCCCCCTGCTCCCTCCCGCAGCCCGGGGCTCCCCGCGGCCAGGCCGGGGGTGGCAGGGCCCCGTGGGGACACAGGCTGAGGGGCGATGGGGGCCTGGGTGTCCCCAGCCCATGGCCGGGGTCACAGCACCCTCCTCTATCCCAAACGTCCCCTGTCCCTCGGGCACAGCCCAGGGCACAGCCCTGGGGTGCTCATGTCCCCTCCTGACCCCCAATGACAAACTCCTGGCCACAGCTGGCGACAGGGCGGTTGTGCTGCTGGGTCCTTTTGCATGCCCAGGGATGAGCATCTCTTCAGCCTCCTCCTCTTCCTCCTCCAGTGTCCCTGAACCAACTTTTGGATTTCATCCCTCGTCCCCTCTGTGCCCCGCTCTTCCCCAAACCCCTGGAAGCAGGGGAGGGGCAGCACCTGCAGAATGCCCGGGAGGGGACCCGGCAGCTTCATGGAACCCGCGGCCGGGTTGCTGCCCCTCTGCCCTGGCGCCCGGGCACAGCTTGGGGAAGCCGCTCTGCTCCCCTTGGCCCTGTCAGGAGTCCCGGCTGCTCCTTCCCCTCCGCCGCGGTGACGGGAGCTCCGGGGGTGCCGGCCTCTAATTCTGCCAGGTCTGGTGGGGTTCGTTCCCCCCACGCAACACCTCAGCCCGGGGAAGTGAGAGAGAAGCGGGGTCGTGGTGGGAGGACACGGCAGAGACGCGTCTGCAGCTGCGGTGAGAGCTGGAACAATCCAGCATCCCTCTGCCAGCCCTGCCCGGGACAGAGGGCTGGGATTGTCCTGTGTCCCACCCCAGCAGCCCCCGGGATCAGGAGATGTGGGGTCGTGTCCCCAGGATCGGCACAGCCAGCCCTGAGCCCCTCGCTGGGAGAGGAGCCATAAATTCAGGTCACTCCGGGGTCACACCGGGGGAGGGTTCAGCACTGAAGGTTCTTTCCCCCGAGGGTGCTGGGCACTGCCCAGGCTCCCCAGGGAATGGTCCCGGCCCCGGGGCTGCCAGAACTGCAGGAGCGTTTGGACAGCGCTGCCAGGGATGCCCAGGGTGGGGTTGTTGGGGGGTCTGTGCAGGGCCAGGGGCTGGGCTGATGATCCCTGGGGGTCCCTTCCAGCTCAGGATATTCCAGGATTCCATCCATGCCGGTGTCACATGCAGTGGGACAGGGACACAGTGCAGTGTGGAACAGGACAGAGGCAGTGGCTGTTCCCAGGGCCAGCAGGGCTGGATCCAGCAGTGGGGAGGCAGACGGTGCCCAAACCACCCTTGGGCTGAGATTATGGGAAAGGAGGATGGAAAATGGGGCTGAGATGGAAAACGGGGCTCCTCTTCCCTGGCTGAGCCCTCTCCTGCTGCAACAAGAGCTGTCCCTGGGATCTGGAGCCTCTCCCATGGCTGAGCTCCACGGATGGGGACAGCCTGGAGCGGGGACTCAGCTCTTTGTGGGGTTTCTGTCACTCCTCAAACGAAGCTGAAACTTGACATGAGATCACAAAACCCACTGAGAGCAGAAATCTGGGGAGGGAAGGGAAATCCCCCACGGGGTCCCAAACACACCACAGCGTCCTTTCTGTGCCCCTGAAATGAAGGCTCCCAGGCCACCGTGGTTCCGCTGTGCCAGGGCTCGGATCAGTTACAGGCTGGAATATCCTGATCCTCTCCCACTGGAAGGACGGATTCACTGAGCTGTTCAGCCTGGAGAATCGGGAAAAGTGCCCCGAGAATGGCACATTCACATCCCGGTGACATCCAAAACTCCAACTCAGCCAGGCAAAACCCTTCCACCTCCTCCTGTCCCTTCCTCCCTGCAGGGCATCCACCCCTCCTTTGGGACTTGTCCACTGGCAGTCCTGGTGCTGTCCCCTTCCTCGAGGGCAATATTGACCCTCGGGTCTGACAGCTGCCCTCAGACCCCGCTGTTGTCACCTCTGAAGGTGCTGGGTGCCCCATTTGGCACCTTGGGCAGCCTCTGTGGGCGAGGCTCCTGTCCCTGCCCCTGCTCCGTGTCTGACTCCTGTGACAGCTCTCTCCTTTCCTCCATCTCTCACTTTCCTTCTCCCTCCTTCCCTCCTCTCCTTCCCCCCGTCCCCAGTTGTTTGTCCAGAGCCTCCTGCTCGTGTCTCTGCCCAGACCAGGCTCCCTCAGCAGCTTCTCCCACCCTTTTTTAAGTTTCTCCCACCACAAGCTGCCTCAGCCAACCTTGACCCCACACCCTGGTGGGGGATCAGGGTACCCCTGGGCTCCCTGGGGCACCCCTGGAGATTCCCCAGTCTCGAGGGAGGGGCTGAGATGCTTTCTGGGGGCGAGGGCACCTTTTCTTTCCATTCACAGGAGATTCCCCTGCCCGTGAACGCGCACTGAGGGTTTCCTGCCCGTGGGCGGATTCTATCTTGGGCCGCAGCCGCGCCGGGGACCCCACCTGGGGCCGGGGATGCCGCGTTTCCTCCTCACCACGCCATTCCCAGGGCACTCTCATCACCCCATCTGCTTTGTTTGTCGATTTTGAGGCTGTTTTCTGAGCCCCCTGGGCAGGATTGAACTCCCCAAGGCTCCCCAGGCTCCATTGTGTCAGTGTGGGGTGGTGTCCCATGGTGTCCCACGGTGTCCCACTGCTCAGGGAACACGGAGCACAAGGACCTGGCCTTCACCTGGGTGACCCAGGGCGGGATTTCTGTACAACCAGAGCACCTGGATGTGACAATATGGGGACACTTTCCGCTGAGCCCTGCGAGAGTCCTCAGCGGTGCGGTGTTCCCCAGAGGTGCCATCAGGAGCCGGCAGATGAAGGGATTGGGGTGTGAGGAGGGTGAGCAGCACCAGGGTGGCCGTGGGAGGTGACCATTGGAGGTGATCATAGAGGTGACCATGAGAGGTGGCCATGGGAGGTGACCACGGGAGGTGACCATGGGAGGTGGCCCCAGGGCCATGTGTGTCCCCAGGACCATGAGTGTCCCCAGGGACACGAGTGTTCCCAGGGCTCTGTGTCCCCAGGGCCATGAGTATCACCAGGGCCATGAGTATCCCCAGGGCTGTGTGTCCCTAGGGCTGTGAGTGTCCCCAGGGCCCGGGGCTGGGCAGGGGACAGCGCTGGTGTGAACTGTCAAGTGTCCCCAGCCCTGTTTGTCCCCCATGGGTTTTGTCACTGCCAAAGCCGCAGCCCCGTTGCTATGGAACACTTTTGCATTTTCCAACGCTCTGCACCAAACGCGGGGTTTGCGCTCAGAATTCCCTGGGAAATTCCCAGTGAGCTCCCCAGGGCTCTCTGACGGGGGCTCGGGAGTTCCCATCCCGGCTCTGCCCGGGCTGGGTCCCTCCTGCGGGTCACAAGTGAGAATTCCAGGCCAGGGCCATCCCCAGCCCTGCTGTGTCCCCTCCGTCCCAAGGCTGCTCAGCAGGGACGTGACCCCACCTGGCTGGGCCTGGGGATGCCCAGTGGCCACCTCACTGTCCCTTCCTGTGCCTCTGTTTCCCCAGCTGCAAACGGGGCTGGGGACACTGGACAGTTCACACCAGCGCTGTCCCCTGCCCAGCCCCGGGCCCTGGGGACACTCACAGCCCTAGGGACACACAGCCCTGGGGACATACAGCCCTGGGGACACTCATGGCCCTGGGGACACACGGCCCTGGGGATACTCATGGCCCTGGGGACACAGAGCCCTGGGGACACTCGCATCCCTGGGGACACACAGCCCTGGGGACACCCATGGCCCTGGGGACACTCATAGTCCTGGGGACACTCACAGCCCTGGGGACACTTGTGGCCCTGGCCATGTGCAGCCGTCAGTCACAGCCAGGAGCAGAGCCTGACCAAGGGGGTGTCACCCCGGAGTGCCGGTGACAGGGATCCCTGGGGTGGTGGCAGCAGGGAGCAGAGCCACTGGTTTCCCTGCTCTCTGCTGTGCCCAAAGGAAGAGAGGAAGAAGAGGGTCCCTGATGCCGCCTGGCAGGGAGGACAATGACGATGACAAAGCTCTGGGCACCACTTCTGTCCCCACGGCTGGAAGGAGCAAAACAGGTTGGAGAAAGGGATCCATCCCTGTCACCAATGTCCCTCCGATGCCCTGTGGGGCAGCCCCAGCGGGCAGGGATGAGCTGGGGTCTGCTGGGTGTCTCCAGAGTGTCCCGTGGGGGTGGTGACTGTCACCACCCAGCTGGCAGAGTCGCAACAGTGGCGGGCGCTGCTGGTGACAAATGGCACCCGAAGTGGGGACGGCAAACGAAGCCAAGGATGCTCCTGGGGAGCTGCTGGGGGCTTGTGGTCACCCTTCAGGGCAGGAGGTGTCCCCGTGGGTGCCAGGAGGCAGAGGGTGTCCCTGCTCTGCGGGGATGGCCAGGAAAGAGGGGACACCCTGGCAGGGGATGGGGACAGAGTGGCCAAAGCAGCCAAGCCAAGCCCCAAACTCGGGGGCTGCTCCGCACCGCAGGGGCTGGCAGGGAGCTGGGGACAAAGTCGCTGAAATGTGAGAGATGGGCGGGCTTTAAAAAGAGAAAAAAAAAAAAAGAAATAAAAAAGAAAAAAAAAAGGAGTTTCGAGGCCTTTCTTCTCTCGCGCTGTTGTTGTTGTTATCCATAAATAATAATTAAACCACCATTTCCAGCCCAGACCACTTGTTTTAAATTTCCTGGCTAAAGTGATGTAACAGCTGTGCGTGATGCAACGCCATGTGGAACGCATCATCCAGGAAAGCAAAAACAAAATCGCCTTTCTGGCCAAGCGCTCGGCACAGCTCCTGCCCCCAGCCCCCGGCGCGGGGGTCCCGCAGCCCCCACGTCTGCGCCGGACACCCGATGTCCCCGTGGGACCCGGCAAGGCGGGGACACGAGGGCGAGGCAGCTCCTGCCCCGAGCCTGCCGAGCTCCAGGTCGGTTCTAATTAAAAATTTTACGACTCGAGAGCTGGCGCTTTGCTGAGGACAAACAAACCTGCCCGAGCCCTGCACGTACCCCGCAGCAGAGGGGAGGCTCTGGGGGGCTTGTCCTGGCGGTTTGTCCCAGTTCCTCCCCCCAGTTTTGACCTCTCACAATGGCCAGGGGAGCCAAAAGCTGCTGGTGGCTTCAGTGTCACCCCCGTGTCCCCCCAACACCGCCGAGGGACGTGGGGGCTCCCTGGCTCAGCCCCCTGCACCTGGCCGGGTTTAACTCTGCCCTTTCCTTCCAGGGAAGGAGGAACTGCCCGGGATGCCCGTGCCCATCCCTCTGCCCCATCCACCTGTGCCCGGTGCCAGTGACCGCCTTTGGAGCGGGGCTGGCCAGAACGGACAGAGAAAGGGAAGAAAAAGAAGAGAAAGGGAAATGGAAAGGGAAAGAGAAAAAGGGGGAGGGGAAAAAAAAAAACCCCAAACAAAAAAGAAAATCAAAAACCAACCCAAGGTTGCAGTGGGAAATCAGAAGTCAGAGCTGAGGCATTTCGGCAGCCAGGGCTGGAATGTCTGACTCACACTGTGACTAAATGCAAATCCGAACTCCAACCTGCTCCTTAAAGTCCTGGGATCCAGCGAGGAGCCCCGAGCTCCCCCGGCCCCTCGCAGTGACCCGGACTCCCGGTCGCTCCAGGCCGGGCACCTGCAGCGGGCAGAGCTCCCCCCGCGTGTGTCCCCTCCCCGAGCTGGGCTGAGAGGGACCCCGGGGGCAGGACAGGGATCTCGGCTCAGGGGGGACATGCTCGCCTCTCGTGTCCCCCGCTGTCCCCACGCTGAGGGGACTCCTGGGGCTGTCCCGGTGTTTGGGGCAGGGGGCTCAGTGCGGCTTCGCTGGGTGGTCCTGGCCCATCCATCTCCCCTGGAGCAGCCATCAGGTCCCTGGCTGGGGTGGCTGTCACAGTTTCCCTGGCTGGGGTGGCTGTCACAGTGTCCCTGGCTGCGGGTGGCTGTCACAGTGTCCCCAGTCACTAATGGAAGGAAGAAGGGTCTGGGGGCTGTGCCATGTCCGGGGAATCACAGGGTGGAAACCCAGCCCAGCTCAAAGGGAAGTCCAGGGAAATGCAGATTTTTCTCCAGTATACAAATGGTTTTTTTAAGTCTGTTTTGTTGCCCAGCACTGACTTGTCCTTTATTAATTTCCAGTTTTGCAAGAGGGGGTGGGAGGCTCTGAGGGCAGTGCCTGGTGTCCCACAGCTCCCACTGGGGACAGAGCCTCCCCCACCCATTTCCACTGAACAGAGGCTGGAGCAGCCCAGCATTCCCAAGCTCTCCTGGCCAAGGACTGAACCCAACCTTCCCCAGACCTTCACGGGAATGTGCCATGGGGACACTGACAGGCCAGGGTGGGGGTTCAGAGGCTGTGAAGCTGCCCCAAAGCTGCCTTTGAGCAATCCATCCATCCATCCCTCCATCCATCCCTCCATCCACCCATCCATCCGTCCATCCTGCTTCCAGTCTCAGCCTTTCCTTCTGCACCAGCAGCCCTGGAGACACAAACGGGTCCTGCACCCCCTTGGTGAGCTCAGTGACCTCGAGAGGTTTTTGGCTCCAGGAATGGGGCCAGGACACCTCATCCAACCCCCACCTCGGGTCAGGCAGGTTTGGTTCAGGGCTCCCCTGCCCAGGGTGGGGTGAGGGCTCACACTCAGCAGCACCTACAGAGCTCTCCAAGGGCTCCACACGAGCAGAGTGAGGCCCTGATGTCATCACACGGAGGGGAAACTGAGGCACAGAGACCAGGGACAGAGAGAAAAACCCAGCCAGAGGAACTGCTCCTCTTCCAGGGGAGATCACAGAGTCAGGGGATGGTCTGGTTTGGAAGGAACCTCAAAGCCCATCCAGTGCCACCCCTGCCATGGCAGGGACACCTCCCACTGTCCCAGGCTGCTCCCAGCCCCGGCCAGCCTGGCCTTGGACACTGCCAGGGATCCAGGGGCAGCCCCAGCTGCTCTGGGTGACTCCTGGAGGATCCCCTGCCTGGGGGAAGCTCTCCACACCCTCCTTTGGACCGCACTGCCCTTGGAGCCTCCACTACACTTTTCTTTCCTGGCACCTCCAGCTCTGAGCGTTGCAGGAGTCGCTGTGAAGCTGCTGCATTTCAGCCCCAGCTCCCAGCACCCGGACACAGCCTCAGCATTATTTATTCGCTTATCAGCTGTGTGTTATCAGCACGACCAGTTGTGAGGATGGTGAGAACTGCTACCCCCACCCAAAGGGTCAGGGGATGGAAACAACGAGAACTTGAGATGTTCTTGGGGTTCTTGGGAGAATCTGGATGGTTCTTGGGGCCGCCCTGTGCAGGGCCAGGAGCTGGACTCTGATGATCCTCATGGGTCCCTTCCCATGCAGGAGGTCCCAGGATTCGGGGGTTCTGTGTTTCCCATGCTGTGTTTTATGCCCCTACCCCATCTCACGAGGTGCCCAGGGGATGTTGAGGTTGCCCCTGAGGCTCCAGGACTTCTCCAGGTGGGGAATGTCACCGGAGCCCCTCTGGTGTCACCTCTGGGTGGATGTGTCTGTGCAGCATCCCCGTGGTGCCCCTTGTGCATCCCCGCACCCCCTCTGCTTCCTCCTGCCCTACCAAAATAGCCCGAAATGGGAAACTGAGGGGGCCACGCTGTGAACTGCGAGGGGAACTGCTCAGCTTCAGGAAAAACCCCCACGATGTCAGAAGAGTTTTAAGCCTTCCTGCTGCCCCATGAGCAGGCCTGGGGACACACTTTTTGCCATGATGCTGCCACCCACCAGGAAGGAGGATTGTTAATTACAGGCTAATTAATAACAGGCTGCAGAGTTGGGTGGGGAGAAACCTGAGGAGGTTCAGCAAGGGCAGGTGTAGGGTCCTGCACCCAGGGAGGAACAGCCCCAAGTGCCAGCACAGGCTGGGGGTGACCCACGGGAGAGCAGCTCTGCAGAGAAGGACCTGGGGGTCCTGGTGGCTGACAAGCTGTCCCTGAGCCAGCAGAGTGTCCTGGGGCTGGGGGGACAAGGGGACCCTGGGGAGCATCGGGAAGAGCATGGCCAGCAGGGCAGGGAGCGATCCTGCCCCTCTGCACAGCCATAGCGGGGCACAGCTGGGGTGCTGTGTCCAACTGGGGACAAGAAGGACTGGACAGGGTCCAGTGGAGGCCCCAAAGATGATTTGGGGTCTGGAGCATCCCTGATGAGAGACTGCGGGAGCTGGGCCTGGTTAGTCCAGAGAAGACTGAGAGGAGATCTTACCAACCCATATCATTATCTCCCACGTGGGTGCCAGAGGATGGTGCCAGGCTCTGCTCAGGGGTGCCCAGCAACAGGACGAGGAGCAATGGCCATAAAATGAACCAGCAGCAGTCCCACCTCAACATGGAGAAGAACTTCTCTCCATGAGGGTGGCAGAGCCCTGGAACAGCTGCACAAAGGGGCTGTGGAGGCTCTGTCCAAGAGAGGGAGACTCCGAAACCCACCTGGCCATATTCCTGTGTCACCTGCGCTGGGTGACCCTGCCTTGGCACGGAGTGGAACCGGATCATCCTCANCCCATCCCCATCCCCATCCCATCCCATCCCATCCCCATCCCATCCCATGGCTTTGCCCAGCCACCAGCAGCAGGAGAGTGAAGCTCGGAGGTTTAATTACAGTTGTTGACAGGGAAATTATGGCCACACACGCAAAATTAGAATCTAATTGTGTTAGGGAAATGTTTCTTCTTCTCCCTGTCATCCCCAGGAGCGGAAGGCGCAGGGGGAGCAGCAGGAGAGGGACAATGTTGGCAGGAGGCCTCACAGAGTGGGGAGTGGCTGGGGCGGGGGGCTGGGGGGGGGCACCAGGCNGGTGCTGGGGGGTGACACCAGTCCCAAGGGCCACCGGGCACAGAGAAAACGGAGCAGCAGCAGCAGGTGAACAGCTCCTTTTCACAGAGCAGCAGCAATGAGGCAACGCCCGCCTTCCTTCACCCCGAGCTGGAGAGGGACTGGGGACAAGGGCTGGAGGACAGGACCCAGGGAATGGCTTCCCAGTGCCAGAGGGCAGCGATGGATGGGATATTGGGCAGGAATTGTTGGGTGTGAGGGTGGGGAGGCCCTGGCCCAGGGTGCCCAGAGCAGCTGTGGCTGCCCCTGGATCCCTGGCAGTGCCCAAGGCCAGGCTGGACGGGGCTGGGAGCAGCCTGGGACAGTGGGAGGTGTCCCTGCCTGAGGGCGGAACAAGGTGAAGTTTAAGGTCCCTCCCAACCCAAACTGTTCCATGATTTTACGATTCCATGTGCTGGGGACGAGCACCTCACTGTCAGCCCACACCCCCATCCTCACCCCTGGGATGATCCATCCCTGGTGACAGGAGATGACTTTGGTCAGTGACCCCATTTAAACGTGGGCAATTCTTTCCACTTTAAAAAAAAGAAAATAAAAGCCAAATGGCCCAAAGCTGCACGTGACAGCTGGCTCCAGGTCTGGCTGCAGAGGGGACATGGAAAGCCAAACCAGCTTTGCTGCCCCATGAGCTCGGAGCTGCCTGGGCAGGGCAAGAGCAGCAGCTTTTGCCAGGGAGAGCAGCCCAGCTCCTCCGCGATGCCTGTGCTGGGATCCAGGGTGGATTCAGGGAGATGGGGTGAACCCCTGCCCACACCTGCTGCACGCACACGTTTGTGCCTCTGCTCTCACCCCTCCCGAGCCAAGGATAACCAGGCAAAGCTCCATCTCTGCACCCCCAATCCCAGCACCTTTAAAAACCGGAGAAGAGGTGAGGGAAGGAACTCCCAGAACCCCAGGGAACGACACAAACTCCCTCATCCCGGAGAGCCAGCCAGACACGCGTTCCTTGGGCCCGGCGGCACCTTTGATCCCCAGCACCTGCCGGCTGCTTCTGAGTGCCGGCACCGCTGCAACGGCAACGGGGGCAGGGAAACGGGCAGGGAGGTGTGGAGGTCATCGGTGACAGGGACAATGGGATCGAGGGCACTCGGTGACACAGAGCTGTGCGCTGGGGTCACACACTGGAGAGAAGGGATGGGGCATCCAGAGGG
>VYZT01043746.1:6010-26946 GCA_013400735.1 Pomatostomus ruficeps | reverse complement strand
CAAAGTGAAAAAATTATATAAAATCAAATCCTTATTATAATATCATAAACTGTTTAAATTAAAAATGCTTCACATAATCATTTCTTGATCATAGTAATGACTATTTATTATTTGATTATAACAGCTAAAATATGTAGGCACTTGAAAATAAAAAATTTCAAGATTTAGGGGAAAAAAGAAATTGACTCTAATGACTTCACCCAAGATGTCTTAAGAGAGGTCATTATAACAGTGAGAGGTATAGTATGGAATAACTAAAGATTATGAGAATGGACAAAGTCTTACACATCTCTGCCCCTGTTTATTTACTTAGGTGATTTTAAGTGTGTTTTTCTTGAAATTAGGTTCCATTTGACACTTTTTTACTAAGTGGGGAACTAAACAGTGATTCTGACAGAAACAGCCATCACCATTTACTTTTAAAGAAATGTATTAATTGACAGTGGATTTTTAAAAACCAAGTGTATACAACATTTACCAAATCCTGCATAGCTGACAATGACTAAATTATTGAAATATTTCATTTGAATAGCTAAGGTTGAGGATCTGAAAGATTCAGTGTTTAGCAACTCCTTTTTGATTTCCTTCTTGTGTTTCAGTAGAAGTCATTTACTATTTTTCTGCTCATTACAGGATATATATATATATATATATGCACGTATATGCACATGGATGATCACGCATACATAATTATACAGACACAATAAATACAATCCACCGTTCCTGTCCTAGATGATAATGCTATGCTCCTGTTTGAAGAAATGGGCTGCTTTAAGTGCTAAATTAACACAGTTACTCAGTGATAGCTTATGTCGTGAAAAACCTCCTCCTCTCACTCATTTTTTCTTATACATCAGAATTTTTTGCAGAAATTATCTGGGTTTGCATGGCCAGGTATTTGTAGTGGGGGCAGTAGAGAGGCTACAGGGTGGCTGCTGTAAAAAGTTACTGGAAGCTTCATTTATGTCTGATGGAGCCAATGCCAACTGACTCCAAAATGAACCTGCCACTGGCCAAAGCTGAGCCCATCAGCAACTGTGGTAGCTGGGGTAGCTTAGGATAGGAGGGGAAAAAAAACATGCAACAACTTCTCCTGGAGAAAGGAATGAGAACACATTAGGGAAACAGTCACATCACAGCAGATGGATGCTCAAAGGAGACTGTAAACTCATGCTGAAATGGGCTTCTGGCAGTATTTGTGGGCTTATGGAGACAGGAGTCCCCACTGGAGCAGGTTCGCTGGCAGGCCTTGTTACCCTGTAGGGAACCCTCTCTGGAGCAGCCTGTTCCTGAGCGACTGCACCCCGTGGAAGGGACCTATGCTTGGGCAGTGAATGAACAACTCCAGCCTGTAGGAAGGACCCAGATGTTCAAGGAGAACTCTTGTGGGAGGGACCCTATACTGCAGCAGGGAAAGAGTGTGAGGAGTCTCTCACATGAGGATGAAGCAGCAGCAGCAACAACACATGCTGATCTTACCACAATCTTCATTCCCTGTCTCCCTGCACTGCTGAAAGGAGGGAAGCAGAGATCAAAACAGCAAAGCTAAATGCAGGAAGAAGAGAGGGGTGGAGGGAAGATATTTTAAAGATTTTATTTTATTTCTCATTTTCCTACTCTGATCTGATTGGCATTAAATTAAGTAATTTCCCCAAGTGAGTCTGTTTTTACCATGAGGGTAATTGGTGACTGATCTCTCCTCATCCTTATCTTGACCCATAAGTCTTCTGTGTTATTTTCTCTCTGTTGTTCAGATGAGGAAAGGGAATGATAGAGAGGCTTTGGTGAGCACCTGGCACACAGCCAGGGTTAACCCACCACTAAACATGTTAAAGCTTTTATTGTTGTTTTATACAAAAACCCAGTGAACCAGATCTATATGCAGCCTTCCCTTTGTACGGTCTGATCTCTCAAGCAGTGTTAGAATATTCTTTGAAATACTTCCAACATGCCTCATATCTGAAAAGTCATTAGCAGATGCTTGGTACCTATTTAGTTCTAAATTACATGTTCACAAAATATCTCCTATAACATTTGAAAAATCCATTACTTCCTACTCACTTGATTTTATCCTCTCAGTATGTAATGCTTTTTCTTCTTCCTGGTTTAGCAGAGCCATAACTTCTGGAGTCACATTCTTCCATGAAAATCTTCCTTATTTATCAGCAATGAAGTAGAAAAAAGTATTTTCACTTTTTTTGATGTAGAGGGAAACTTGAAATTTGAAAAGCAAATACTCAGAAATCTCTATATTTGAATGCTTGAGATAAATAATGCAAACTTTTCAAGTTTAAGTTATGATTTTAGCTTCTATCTGTAAAGTATCACAACTCTCTAAAAATTAAAAGTGAAATTGGCCAGTTTATAAGCAATTATTAGCTGTTTAAGAAGTAGTAAGGTGGTGTTTTGTTCCATTGAGGTCAGGGAAATAAACCCAGATATGTATTGCATTTCAGACCTCTCTCTCTACTAGAACCTTCGTTCTTGTGCTGTTAATAAGAGGAAATCATCCTGAATTAATAAAATTAAAAGGGGAAGCTTACTGACTTATCTAGATATTTAAGACCACTGTATGGTACTGTCTGTGTGTATTAGATGAACTCCAGTACACCAACCAAAATTTTTAGCTAAGAGTTGGAATCAATAATTAACACAGCCTAGTGACTGCACATTAGGGAGAGTTTATGCAGAGGTAGAGTGGGGCATACTTACAAAAGACATTGTAGAGATGATTTTTAAGGATATAGTTTTTGAAGACATGCTGTTTATGCAGTATTAGAGTACAGAAAAGAATGGTTTTAAGGATAATCACAAGTCACACATCCTGGTGTTTGGAACAATGTTGAATACAGGTTTTCTTCTGGTTTTTCCAGTAAAGGTAAGATTATGATGTGCATAACTCCAAACTTGAGCCTTAAGCCCGAAAGATCATTAGAATGATCTGTACCTGGCACTCAAGAACTGAATATTGACATTTGAGTCCACTACTAAAATGGAAAATGAGAAATAAGACTGTTCTTAAATTCAGCATTCCTAAAGAGTCTTAGTTGCTCCACTCCTAAAATAAAATAATAGTAATAACACCCATCACCTTCCCACACACAAAACCAACCAAGCAAACCCCCCCCCCCCCAAAAAAAAAAAAGTATAAANCCCCCCCCCAAAAAAAAAACCCCTTACATTTCATTACAGAAGTATCTTGGAAAGTCTTTAAAGAAAAACAAATTTCTTGGAATGTTCCTCTCTACATTGAAATATTTTATGCCAATGATCACTTGTGTGGATTTTAAGGAGAAATTTCCATATTAGAACAACTCTTATCCCTGAGGTTAATTCTAATTTTATTTCTTTCAACCCAAAGACTCTAAGCAGTACAATTGATTCTCAGATTGGAGACAGTAGTAAAAAGTTCAATTGCAGATCTTAAAACAGACAGTGAGCAAAATAGAGAGAGAAAAAAAGAAGACAGAGGAGAAACACTAATTAAATATATTGTCAGCTATGGTTCTTATTTAAAATGAATTGATTTGTCAGAAAGGATGACAACAAAGGCAAAAAGAGAATCAAAACTATAATGTAAGTTGATTGCATATTCTTAATCAGTGAGCTTTGACTGAAGAAAAGAGAAATGCTGGACTTATGAGAACTTCTTAAAAGAATTCTTAACTCAGAGCATGAGTCCACAGGAGATTTGGAGATTATCATCTGTCTATGCAACCACAAATATCCTAATCAGGAGGATGCTGTGGGGAATGTTCCATGGATCAGAAATACAAGAGCAGGGTCTAGTAACCATTGTCTGTACATCCTGTACTTACTTTACCAGGTATTTCAGTACAGTGGCCCATACAGATCAAAGAGGCAAATTTGTTTATAATAGAAGTCAGTGCCAAAGTGTTTGTGTGCTTGGAGTACATCAGGATCAGACCTTGAGCACTGAAGTTCTTATTTTGAGACATTGTCTAAAAACTCTTTTAACAATAAGCAGCCCAAAAGGTTGATTTCATGGCTCCGATTAAGTGACTGTTCATACTTTTGTTGATATAAAATAATTTCCTGGGTAATTGTGTTCAAGTGTATTTACACCTGGACGCATTCAGAATGTTTTGAATTGTCTTTGGTATGTTTTACTTTAAGATTGGAAAGCAAATGGGTCACACTCTGAGGCTGTTTTTTGCATTGAAATTTGACAGTAACTTAGTCTTTCATTCTTTGCCTCAAGTGTCATACATTTAATTGGTTCCTAATCACTGAATTGCAATCATGGTTTATGGCTTAGCTAGCAGTCTTAAAAGGTTCAGTGCAACTTCATTTGCAACTTTCAGAACACAACACTGTTTCAGTGAGTACCATGAGCAGACAAGGAATGTGTCCTTTCACTTTTACCACCTGTTAGTGCTACAGTAAGACACAACAGTCTCCTTTCACCTGTAGGATTCACTCGGTCACTACTGATAGTTGATTTGTCATAAGAATCCTGTGCTGTCTTGTTTTTTGAAGTCCAAAAATTTTTAAAACCTGATGAGGGGAAAAAGTGAGGGGAACTTTGATGTCTCAGCATTCCAGAATGAAACAATAAACCTTCATATTTATGTATTTTATTTCCTAGAGCTTTTGTTTCATAGTTCTCATATTATTTCCTCATTTCGTTTTATATTATAATAAAATAAAAATTTTTCTTTAGCATGAATTTTCCATACATAAAATAGATAACAATGGACAGGAACAGATAAATCCATAAACTAACTGAATATATTTATAGTTTGATAAGTACTGAAAATTACACAGCCATTTAATTTTCATTACTGAGATTCATATGCTTCCTTGTCTTTGATATACTGATGTATTCTATTCTAGGGCCCACTAAAACAAATTTTTCACTTTTAAAATAGCAGCAGGACTGCAGCATGTCTTTAATGTATCTCAGCAAGCAGTAGTTTGCTGGTTGAAAATTTAAGTCTGTTTAGAAAAGCATTCAAGACGATGTTAAGTCTCATCAGAATCTATACTTCGTTCTGTTAGATAATTAACATGTGCATTTCACATTACAGTCAACAGGACTTCAGCTTGTGTTGAGATATTTCCCCAAATCAGGGCCTTAGCAGGTCAATTTTGGCACATGCACTAAAGAATGGGAGGTGAAAAGATCTTTTCAATGATCCACTTTACACTTTTTCTGAAGGAACTTCAACTAAGGTTTTGAAGACTAAGCTTGTAGCAATTATATCCTGGTAACTGCCACCAGCATCTATGTTTTAGGGAAAATTCATTGGGGGAAAAAAAAAAAGAGTTTTCTTGGACTACTCTAATTTAACCAATCAGAATCTCCTTCTTAACCTCAGAGGCTCCTTTTTAACGTCAACAGATTTATCTTTCAAAGATGGAAACAACCCCTTTAGTGATTCCTTTTCTTGTTCATGAACTGACATGTACCGATTCCAGCATCTGTCAAAGGGGTGATCTGGAGATAAAAAATAAACAAATGAATTGAAATGTTAAAACCAATGAACATGATAAGAATGCTGTTCCTGACTTCTATTTCAGAATATGGCAGAAAGCTTCAAAATGTATCATAGGCCACAAATTTCTAGGGAAAAATAACAGTGAAATACATATTACAATTTGCAATATCTCAGCTTGTTCAGTGTGTACAGCAGTGAACACAGTACATCAAAAATATAATCTGATGTCTAGTTACTTGTTCAGAAGAGATTCAGATCCTCTTGAGTTTCTTTTGAAGGAATATCATAGCCAACTATCTTTCACAAAATAAAGTCGTTACATCTTAAAAAATCCACCTGACACAGAGAAAAATACTGTATTTTCAATAAGCATACAGACTTTTTTACTTTTACTGCAAATATTTCAGAGTTTATGAGGTGTGATCAACAAATAGATGGTCATTACTTTCAACATTAATTGATGATATAAAAGATCATATGATCTATACTGATTGAAAATGTGAAGGTGTCAATTTAATGTACGGTGAAAAAAACATTATCTTGCCCAGGGGTAAGTTAACATAAGAGACTAAGATCAATTGTGAATGTTGACTGAGAAATAAATTGAATGAAATTATTAAAAATTCAGTATTTACTAATATTAGAATATAAGATAAAAGATGCATATGTAAATTTCTTTGATGATTTTCAGAAAGAAAATAATGTATTTTAATCATCACAACTTCTGTATTTGTTTTCTTCAAGAAGCACAGGTAAAAAAATAGTTGCCCTAAAAATTATTGCTGAACTCAAACTATAGCTCACAAATTGTTTAACCCACTTACTGTTTCAAGCATTGCTGAATTTTATCATTTTTATTAATCATTGTGCACACAGAAAACTATAAAGAGTGAGCACGTGATACATTACAAGTAGATAAACTGCTCTGAAAATTACTTTTCTGACCATCACTTCAAATTTTGAGGATAACTAAAATCCAGCCTGTAAAGTAAAAATGGATTTGATTGAATTGGAACAAGCCCAAACTTCAGAAGTATGTAGAAGTTTCAGTGTCAGCAAATATGATAGGGGTAATTATTTGAGCTAATATTTCTGAAGAAACTGGAACAAAAATATTGATAAGAATCAGTCCTATAAGTACTTTTTCAGGACATAGAATTTTTGCATGCTGATTGACAAAACATTTTCCTTTTTATTGCATACCTTGTCTGGAATTTCCTACAGCTCTATAGAAAACACTTTATGAACCACATTCACCTCTCTCAGCAGAAAATAAAATTTTGCAAAATTTTGATATCATATATAGTGACTTTTAAACAAGTAGAGGTGAGAAAAAGTATGAGATCAAAAAACTCAGTTTGGATAACGTCTCAGTGCAGCAGGTCAAAGGCACCCAGACATGAGTCAGCAACATTAAATTACTTTCAGGTAATTTTCTTAATAGGTTTGGATGTGGAGGAAACTTACATGCTATCAAAGTAAATTATACAATAGGATATTGGAAGGAGGGGAATTGAAAAAAGTATTTCTAGAACAGTTTGGATTTCTTTAGTGGAAGATTTCACACATGAAGGATGAGTCTGTAGATCATATAGTATCAATATCAATACATATTTTAAAGACACCTTCAGCTCATCCATTATTTGTTATTTACCACATCATTGCAAGACTTTAAGCAACTAGACTTTTTAATATATGTTATGAACACAGAACTGCTGCAGCCTTTAGCTATATATAAACAGAGAGCTCTTGCAAAACATTTATGTTTATATAGCTTTATACACATACACACCATCATTTGAAATGGAAGTACAGTACCAAACACATTCGTTCAGCAGGTGTACCCTAACAACTCGTGTCAGTCTGGTATTCCAAGTACTGGTACAGCAGAGCTCCACATCCCAGCCTTTTTCAAACAATGTGGTCTGTGCACAGGTATGCTCGCTGTACACTTTCTTTGGTATATAACCACACATAGACTATGCATACATCTAGCTACAATTTCAAAAATTTGCATTAAAATGAAGTTATTACTCTAGTTCTCCAACCTGCATGAAAGTGAATGTCAAAGCCAACAATTAGTAAATTTCAGTTATGTGACATTTTTCCTTGTTTTATACATCTCACTGAACACAAAGTCTACATTCAACTGAAGGCAATCTCATTAATGCCGCTTACAAGTAGGACTTAGCATGTCGCCCTTAATCAGACTAGATTCCCTAAAAGATTTCATGTAGCAATATAGAAGTCTCAAAGCAGTGAATTTGTAATTAAAACAAATATAACAGCAAAAGATGAAAGTCCTACATCAAAGTCTTTATCATTTTTTGAAAAGAGACCATAGTTCTAAACTTTTACAACCGTAGTTGTAAACCTGTTTTTTCTTGCAGGTCTATCTTTTGTATTTTCATTAAATATATACATCTGAATTGGAATCTATTTTAATACAATTGTGCTTTGCAATCAGTACATTACTCAGTATTTTTCTCAAAAGAATAATTAAAATAAATAAATGCTAAAAGAAAATAATAATAACATTTAAAGGGGAATGGCTTCATTGGAATTACAAAAAGGACAGAGTTTATAGATATACCTGAAATACCTTATGGTGGTGGGACAGATGCTTTTTTCCCTTAAGGTTTAAAACAAGCAAAATAATTGTTATTTTTTAATTATTTTTCCCCTCCATAAAATAGGCAGCAGATCTGTGGGACCCCTTGCTAAGAGAAAGTGGTGGATGAAAGAAGTTTTTACAGGTTCTTGAACTGATTCACAAACACACAGAACAGAGAATGCATAACATTTTCTAAAGATTGATGTCATGCACAACCCCACCAAATGTGAAGAACACAAGGATATTAGACCAAGATTAGATATTACTTTAGAAATTCACCTATTTTGTTATAAAATTCCTAGAAAGTCTGTTGAGTTGTCCAGGTGAATGCGGCCTAGTCTTAGTGGCAGGGTAGTGCATATTCTACTTATTTGTAACACTCTTAAGTCTGTTACTTCAATTTCAGATCTTCCAGCAAGTCCCCATCATGAAAAGGTTCTGGTATGGCAATCTCTCCATCTTCTTGATGGTGAATATTCCTGTAAAGAATTAATTTACCTTATCTACAGTGTAATTATATTTTCCAGGAATTCCTTTTATGCTTACTGTCCACAGATCTTAGAGGTAATGGGGGGCTTCTTTTTCCTCATGTCTCAGGAAGTTAGTACTAGTTTTGACTCCTTATCATAGCTTTTCATTAAACTCTTTTTTGGCCCAACTATGTTTACATTTTTGTGTACCAGATTCTGTAATCCTTTTCTTTGTTCGCAGGCTTCTTACTATTATTAACCCTTCCCTTTGGCATGTAGCCATGCTGACCTCCCTTTAGACTTTTTCAGGCATTTCATAAATGGGTGTGAACCAGCACTGTGCTACCAGTATGGTCTTCAATGCTTTTTGGACATCCAGCAAGCATGTAATTCTCTGAAGCAGATGTCACATTTAGCTTGTTTTTAGCAAGAGTTCTCATTTTCACCTAGTTCTTACTAAAATTTAACAGTGAATTCTTTGGCCGTTGATGCTTCAGTAGGGATTCTCAATGTAAGTATCTTATAGCATAATTACTGCTATCACCTGTTGTGATTTGGCCTTTTTTCATAGAGTAATTGAGATCACCCGTATTTCTCTCAGGCTCTCTCTGACCTGTCTCAGGATATATGTCTGTCTCACTTCTGTAGTTATTTAGGTGGCAGTGTAGGCAGACTACAATACTCTTATTGTTTAGGCCTAAGATTTCAATTAATGAAGCTTCTGGTGCTTTAGATGGAAATTTTACTAATTTTGCTTAATTCCAAGAATTCTTACATATATACTTCTAATTCACCACCAGTATGTTTTATGTACTAATTTCTATCTATTTTGTAGCATAATTTTATATTGTTCTGTTATTGTAATTTTTCTCTCATCAAGCTTCTGATTTCAGCATTCTCTTCATTTAAGGCAAAACATACCAGATTTCTTATCTTAGTTCTTAACCTTCCAATATTTGTATAAAAGTGAGTGTACCACACAACTTATCAAAATAAAAAATCTTTAAATGACACTTATTTTCTAATTGTCTATTTGATCACTGCTATTTTCTGCCCTACCCTTCACCTGAAAATACAGAATTATCTTGACTTCCCCTTTGGGATATTCTCCTCAACCATGTGTCATCTGACTGCGCAATCCTTTATGCAGAACTTCACTAGCAAGTACTTAAATAGGCTGCTGTTTGCTGGGAATTTCCCAGCTTCTGATGAAACTGGCATGCTTCCTGTTTGTGCTATCTTTCTGCCCAGCATTAAAACTTTCCCTCTCTCTTGGTTCTGTTTCAAACTGTTTGGAGGCCTGGTTGGATCCTGGTTTTTCACCTGTCTAAGAGGGGGAAAATTATCCTTGACCATGAGTTGGCAGGGCTGGTTGAGAGGCCTTTAAACTAGGTTTGAAGGGGGAAGGGCATGAAACTGGGCTCTCCAGAGATGAGCCTAAGGGTGGTAAATCAGTCAGTGGTGAAGTCAGCCCAGCTGAAGTGCATGTGCACTAATGCACCCAGCATGGACAACAAACAAGAGCAGCTGCAAGCCGTGGTGCAGAAGGAAAGCTATGACATAGTCGCCATCCCAGAAACTTTGTGGGATGACTCGCATGAGTGGGGTCAATGGATGTAGCAATGGATGGCTTCAGGCTCTTCAGAAGGGACAGGTGAGGAAGGAGAGGCAATGGGGTTGCTCGGTACATTGGGGAGTGGTTTGAGGAAACTCAAGGATAGTGAAAATAAGGTTGAGTGCCTACGGATAAGAATCAGGGGGAAGGCCATCAAGGCAGACATCCTGGTGGCAGTCTGTCGTAGACCACTCAAGAAGGATGAAGAGGCAGGTGAAATATTCTAGAGGTGTCTGGCTGCACTTTCACAATTGCCAGCCCTTTTTCTTGTGGGAGAATTTAACTTGCCAGATGTCTGTTGGAAACTCAGTGGAGAAGAGGCAGTTCTAGAAGGTTCCTGGAGTGTGTGGAGCTTCCTGACACAGCTGGTAAGTAACCCTACCAGGGGCAGTGCTCTGCCGGACCTGCTGGTTGCAAACAGAGAAGGGCTGGTGGGAGATGTGGTAGTTGGAGGGCATTGCAACCACAAAATGATAGTTTGCAATCCCTGGTGAAATAAGGAACAAGATCAACAAAACCTCTACCTTGGACTTCTGGAGGCTGGACTTTGTCCTTTTCAGTACACTGGTTCAGAGAGTCTCTTGGGAAACAGTTCTTTATAGGAATGGGGTCCAGGAAGGCTGACTGTCTATGTGCTGAAAGATGAGCCTGCAGGGAAGAAGACTGGCCAGGCTTAAAGAATGTAGTTGCATGTCTCAAAACTCTCTTGGAGAAGGAAGTTGCCATAAGATAGACCACAACAACAGGAACTTGAGAGAAGAACAGATACCAAAAGAGGAAGGCATTGATTCCAGTCCTAAAGAAGGTAAAGATTTGGAATTAACACAGAATTCCTCTGTGGAAGACTGTGGAAACTTAAGATTAGATTTAAATGGACAAAAAATTCACAAGGTGACAAACTGGGGGAAAAGGATGCATATGCCAGCCGAAGTTGCGGAATGGCATCTACACGCTGTAGATACCCAGGACTTGGACTGTATAAAAGTGGTACCTCCAGAAGAACAGCTCTGGGACCCCTACCACCGAAAAGCAGGGTGAAGAAGGACCAGTGGGACACCACAGGAATCCATGTGGTGGTGATATGTTTTGCTTAATCTCTCTCTCCCATTCTCTTTCCTCCCCACTCTCTTTCTTCCCTCCTCCCCTCCCCTCTAATTTCTTTCTATCTCTCTACCTTACATTAACTGTTAAATAAAATCCATACTATTGACCAGCTTATGGTCTCATTTGCATTTTAATTCAGGCTGAGGCATCTCTTATAATCGGATAATAACACTGAAGATTTCACTGGGACTCAGGGGAAAACAGAATTTATACCCTTTGGAAGAAGGGCCAGGTAACACAGGAAAAATACAAGGATGTTGTTAGGTCATGTAGAGAGAAAATTAGAAAGGTTAAAGCTCAGCTAGAGCTCAATCTGGCCACCCTGTGAAAGATTAATAGAAATGTTTTTACAAATACATTAACAACAGAAGGAGGGCCAAAGAAAATCTCCATCCTTTATTGGACATAGTGAGAGTATTGTCACCAAGGATGAAGAAAAAGCTCAGCTACTTAATGACAATGACTTCTTGCCTCAGTCTCCAACAGAAAGACCAGTTAACCTCAGGGCTCCCAGCCCTCTGAACTGGTAGACAGGAGACCCTCTACAATCTTGGAGAAAGTGTGCCACTCAGACACTCACAAGTCTGTGGGGCCAGCAGGATAGGATTCACCTGAGGGTACTGAGGAAGTTGTCAGAAGAGTTGTCACCAGGTCACTCTCCATTATTTATTCTAAATCCTGGTTAAGCAGGGCAGGTCCCAGATGACTAGAGGTTAACCAGTGTGATACCCTGCTGCAATGCCTCCAGTGGGGCATTGGGCGACCGCTTGCGGTTCCAGGGGCTGGCCGGGCTGCTCCGAAGGTGCGGGAGGGCTGGCGAAGCTCCAGGAAAGTTTCACCCAACCCACCAATGGTACAAGTGCACCGAAGAAGGAGAGATGAAGCGGATGGGCTTTCCCAGATGGTTTATTCGGCACTGGGGTTGTGCCAGAGAAGCGCTGGCACGGGGGGTTACAGTCACATATATACCAACATGAGGGCGCGGGAGAGGGTACAACATCCTATAGGGAAGAAGTGCGGGGTTTGAATTTGGCGGGCTTTGTCTAGGATTGTGCAATACAGGTCCTTCACTAGAAGAAGGGGCAGGAACGTGTCCAGAGAAAGGCAACAAGGCTGGTGAAAGATCTGGAGCACAAATTTTACGAGGAGTGGCTGAGGGAGCTTGGGTTGTTTATCCTGGAGGAGTCTCAGGGAAGACTATATCTCTACAACCGCCTGAAAGGAAGCTGTAGAAAGATGAGGGTCTTCTCATGGGCAGCTAACAACAGGACAAGAGGAAATGGCCTCAAGCTGTGCCAGGGTAGGTTCAGGTTAAACATCAAGAGCTTTTCTTCACTGAAAAAAATGTTTTGGAATGGGCTTCCCAGGGAGGTGGTGGAGTCATCATCCATGGAAGTGTTCAAGAAATGACTGGATATGGCACATGTCCTGTGGTGATTACTGCTTGATCAAAATCAGGAGCAGGATAAAATCTTCTTCCCAGGAAATTGTCCTTTAACAAACAAACAAACAAAGACCAAAAAACTTAATCCATATCTAAATCAACTCCTTGCAATGTCAAGAGCATGCAGATTCATTTTATGTATAAGACTTAGTCTTTATATCAACATGTTATGCTAAATGATTCTGATATTATAATTATAGATGGTTTCCATAGATACATAAAATAAGACTGACATATTATGGTAAATATTGAATTACATTGAGAATGCAATGAAGTGTAAATTTTCAGATGAATACATTTATTTTAGAGATTTATACAGAGGAAAGACAAATAGAAGGTTTTATAAAATAATAAACTCATGGATAAAATAACATGTTAAACAGAATATGAAAATAAATGGGTTCCACTTTCAGTACCGAAATGTTCCCCGACTGAATTGAAAGAGACTCAAGTTCTAGTCTTCTCTGTCCCACCAAATCTGCCTTGTTTGCCATAAATGAAATGTGGAGAGAGAAAAAGTAGTTCAGCTTAGCACAGGGAGACCCACAATGAAAAACATAACCCAATGAAACACATAACCCAATGGCCAGTATTCCTGTAGGTGCCATTTGATATCTAGCCTAAACTTTATTAAACAGAAGGAAAAAGACCGAATATATATTTTCAATATGCTTTAGAATTTTTGGTTTTCCAACCATTTTGTTTTGAATTATTATTGCAATTATCTATTTCCATTATTGTCCCTATTCATCAGTTGTTCATAAATATTTTTCCAACATTTTTGTAATTGTCTGTGTAATTGATTCTGTATACATTTCAAATAAATCAGCATTAGAGCTAACAGAAACCTCAATGGGGTTTGGAGAGGGCCCCTTATGCCTAAATGCTCAAAGTGGAAAGAACACTTCTGGACAAACACCAACATAACTGCACAACTTAAACTTTTAAACATATAGAGAAGAATCACATAATACATTTCACTTCAACAAATGATCTTATGTTACCTAACACAGATGGGGGTTAGCCTTCACCCAAAATTCCTACATTCCCTGGAATACAAAAAAATCTTTACCCTAACATTGGTTAAAGGCAATTATGCAAGAATGAATCTGAGTTGGCACACTGGACTCCTTAGAGATCCCTATGTGACAATACCTAAAAAGAATGCTGAAATGCTATTGTATCTTCAGTACTGCTTCATTAAGATAAAAATTGCTTATCAATTTGGAAATAGTATGCTTTCTTTTAAAGAGTTGCATCACATAATGTTATTTGTTCACCTGCAAATTATCAAATTTAGAAGCCAATTAAAATGAATTATTTAGAAACATTGTGTGGTATGTGAGCATACATCCTTCTTCTAATGATACTATCATCTAAATATATATTTAGTATAAAATTCCATGTAATAAATACCTACCAGAAATATCAATATCTTTTGTCACACTCTGGAAAGCACTGAAATGTTAAGCATTTGCATTAGTGCAATACCTGTTTCAACAGAGGGTGAAAAACCTCAAAAAGACATTAAATGGGACATCACTTATTTACTGAATACTCCTACATGCAATCCAACATAACGTTATAAATATAACAACTAAACAAATACTGAAAAAATTCTGTAGTGTTGCCACATGGTAATACTACTCCATCGTACTGAAATTCGTCCACTGAAAATTCACTACTCCATCCACTGAAAGTCATTAGATAGGTTACAGTACATAGTAATCCATATTCCTGTGAACAGAATAGAGTCCATTGTTGTTTGTCAAGAGAAAGAAAACATTTCAAAGTCTGTTTAGATAAATTTCAAATAAAACTAAAAAAACCCACCCAAAACCAAACAAAGAAACCAACCAAAAAAACCCTCCAAATCACAAATCAACAAAAACCCCCCAAAAAACAAAAAAACCCCCACAACCCCAAAACCCAGAAAGAGTAAAAAGGAACCACTCAGCACATCATAGTTCTTGTTCTTGGTTTGGGCAGTTTTTGTTGGCTCGTTGGTTGGTTGGTCAGCTGGCTGGTGATTTTTGAGCTGCTCAAAGGATCTTGAATTTGAAAGTATTTTCTGCTAGTCCTAAGGTTCCAATTCCCCTCTTCCTATATGTTTACTCTTTTATGTGATTCTAATGCACAGAATCACTGTGAAGACCAAGCCTGTTGGGACAAAAGAAAACTTGGTGAGCTTTAAGCCAAAAGTCTTAGTGGTTCTAAACTAGAAAGGAAAGCATTTTTCTCTACGTCTGTTATAAAATGCTACATTATGCTTTTTTTTTTGAATAATCCATTTCCTTCTGTATTCATCCAGTTTTATACTCACACAAATTGTTCATGTCCTCTGATGTTATTTTAGGTGATGTGTGTAATTCAGATGAATACATTTTATTCTAGGAAAGATATTAAATAAAGTAAATAAGTCACTAATTGTCTGTCCACATCAATACAGAAGTAGTTCATGCAATTTAGCTATTGGTTTGAATTATTGATTTCTCGCTTAGATTAACCAACTGCTCCATAATCACTTGTAAAACTAATACATTATAATTAGAGGATGAGATATGTAATGGAAATTGGGCTCATCAAACAATTATGCTTCTCAGTTTGAAAGATATTAAAGTGTTTCCCACCTAATGGCTGAAAAGGGAGATAATTTATAATAATATCTTTCTCATTTGCAATTGTTTCATTACGTAAAGAAAAATTATTTGCACATTCTCCTATGTCTGTGAAAAGATGAAATTATCTTCTGTTTGATCAGAGTTTATCCCAACAGTCTGTAACTGCAGTATTCTATACGAAGCCTTCCAGTAATGAAGCATCTTATTCCCAGACTCCATTTTCCAGATGTTTATAGTTGTCTATATTCTGTCTGTGTGGAATGCTATCCAGAGAAAGACCGATTTCTCTTGCCTGCTTGTTGGTTCACTTTGCAGTGTTGGCTCTTTGATTTACTGTTCCATCAAAGCAAAGTGTCACTACTGGACAAAAGATTGAATGGGAGAAACACTTTTAGCATGACTGACACGATGTAGCTGTAATGCTCAGAGCTCTTTGGCCCTATTGGAAAACAAAGGCAGCAATCCATACCCACTTAATCTAATCTTGATTTTGCCTATCAAGAAACCATTAACAATGTTTCACAGTTTTAAGTTGAATTCACACATATAAAGCATGTATAAGATCTAAAAATACATAGATGATAAAATTATAGTTGTTTCTACAGCCATATACAGTATCCTACAGAAATTTCATAGATTTTGTGAAGAAATCAACTGTAATAAAAAAATCTGACAAAGTACCCTTGAATTTTATCAAAAATTTCAAAATTAAATGTTTTTAAAAGGCATATATTTCCTACCAGAGTATGGAATGTAGAACTTTGAATCAGCTTTTAAAAAAAGCTTATAGGTCAAAATTAGAGCAATGGAGAAGCCAAAAGTTCCTTGATAAATTAATTAATGGGTGGAAAACATGCATATTCAAGATGAGTGAAAAAATACTAAAATTCAAAGGCCAGTTATTACTTTTCAAGCAGTATTAAATATATTCCTCCTATTTTTCCAGGGTTTTCATCCTTTCTTTAACATTTTCAGATGGACAGGAGTAAACAACAGAAGGTGAAGAATAAAAAGACAAATAGAAACAAAAGTTGTGTTTCATTTCTAAATGTTTTGGGTTTATCCTTGTTGTATTTTTTGCTAAGAAACAAAAAGAAATTTCCTTAAAATTTTTTGAGAAAGCAGAACATCAAGAGGTTTTTCCTACCAATAATACATTTTTACAATAATCACTTGTTCTTTTTCTTTTGGGTTTTGTTTAAGTATTTTGGAGTTCAGTGAGTTGGAATCTGTAAATATGTTCTAGACCACTGAGATAAACATTTTCCGTCTTTCATGGAAGATACTCATAATTCAAGCTTAACCTGAATATAGGAATAAGAGTTCACTTCTGAGAAATATGTAATTTCTTGACCAAAAAAGCATATCATAAATTCACTGTGCATGGTACAAACATGAATATATGTAGTATGATTAGGCAAGTTGCATAGCAAACCAAGTTACGGTTTTTAACTTTTTACACTTCTATAAGGAGACATTATATTTATAATTAAAATCTGAAACTGGTTAATTAGAAACGAACAAATTAATTCTCTTCAAAGAATTTACCCTGAGATGATGTGCTATTTCATATTTTTAACAGCATAACTATTGGTACTCTAGATTTATTTATTTTACATGTAAATACAACAGCGTAGAGTGACAGTATAAATCGTAACTGTTGTGCTATATTTGAAAAAAACCACAGAGTTCATTCAGTGTGGGAATGGAATCATATCAGCTTTTTAACATGAGATAGAAGAGAAATGTTGAAAGAAATTAAGTCTGTCTACAGGTACTGAACACAAATTTTGCAGCTTGCAATGACAAACAATAAAAAGAACCCAAGGCACAAATAATAGAAAGAGACAAAAAGACTAGCAAATTGATGTTCTGTGTTAGCAATAGGACTAAAGTTAGTAAAGGTTGTCTAGTTAGTGGACTTTTAAACCTAGCAAAAATGAGAAGGGCCTAAGTGTTGAATGCTTCTTTGCATGCAAGTCTTTTCCAGTCTTAAATAAAAAGGTCAATTTAAATCAGACATTTAATGCCATAAAAATCAGAGGAAAAAGGGCACTAACATAATATTAGCGACAAAGGATAAGATCTCAAATAGGATAGAAAAAGAAAGGTTAGAGATTATTTATGGAAGCCTCTAATTTAGTCAAGTACCCTGTAACTTGCTCTTTCATTATTCAAGGGTTATCTTGCTCTATTGTAGTTGCATTTATTGTGATTGTCATCTGACTATTTTCTGAAACAAATCAATGTAAAAGTATTAAAGTTATCTGCTGGACCTGAAAAATTTTGTTCTAGACACACACAGATCTGGCTGTAGCAATCTTAGATTTGCTAAAAGTTATCTTTAGTAGTCCATTGTATTGAAAGACATGACAAAGATAAATTTGGGTCTTCAGGGAAACAAAAGGGAAAGAAAGGTAAGTCGGCAAAATAATTTTGACCCTCAAAGAAATAAGATTTGCAGGTATCTGCAAGAAAACAGCAATTCTGTGAAAAGGAAAGAGCAAATCATATACATCTTTTCCTTTTCTGTCTAATGTGATAACATGCATTGTGAACAGAAGCAAGAGCTAAGATGTCTGGGATGCAATAAACATTTTCATTTATTTATATTCTATTTTCATAAGCAAATTAAGGAAAAAATCTCTAGATTGATTCACTAATAACTGGCCACAGAGGTGGAGAGAATGAAATTACCTGTTGCTTATGTCCAAAGAAAAAGATAGGCAGGACAGTTTCACTGTCATTTGAAGTGAACCAGTAATTCAATTGCAATAAAAAATATTTGGATGTCAATACTGAATTCAGTGATATTCCAAGGCTAGATATGAATTTGTCAAGTCAGAGATTGACAATAGACACTCATACTTTTATAGTGACACAAGTAGTGAGCAGTTGTGCAGACAAGATTTGTGGTTATAACAGATCAGTAGATGGATACGAGCCAACAATGCCATACTGTCACTAAACATGTATGTGTATGTGTGTATGTATATGAATGCATTAGTAGGAACTAAAAAACATAAATAGTCGATAACTTTGACTGAAAAACTGTCATTTTTGTACACTGCAGCTCAAGAAATTAGCAATCTAGTGAGTGCAGAAGAAAAAGATAAGCAGGGATCAAGAAATAATGGTCTGCAAGAAAGGACTGAAAAATATTCCAGTGCTTAGTTTAAAAAGGAGACAGGTGTTAGGAATACAATAGCTCTTCTCAGATGCATAAAAGGCATCGAAGGGAATAATCTACAGTGAATGTGGATAAGTAAAATTATAATGGGGTTGAGCTGCAAGAAGGGGAACTTAGGTTAGATATTAAAAGAAGCTTTCTAGTCATAACAACAGTAAAACATTGGAATAAGCTGTCTGGGGAGTAACCATAATTTAATATCTTGCAAGAATATACACGTTGAAACTATGTGAATATAATTCATCCTTATTTGAGCAGTATGATATAGATGACTTCTTGTGATCTCTTTACAGAGGCTTATTCTAAGATAGTGTCAAACATGAATAAAATTCACAATGAAAATATAAGGGATCATAGAATCAACCTTAGTGCCAGAGCCATTTCTCTCTAATTTCTATCAAAGTTTCTCTCACAATTTTTTTACCCATTATTCCATATAAAGCCACCAAGGTAAAAAATCCTACCATTCAAAACTAGGTAGCTTGCTAGGCATTTTAAAGAGGAAACAACTGAACCATCAAAAATAAGCAGATAACCAGGCAAGCATCAAGGACAATAATAGTATTACATTTTTTATAAATGTAGTATGAGTTAAAAGCAAATATAAACATTGGGTTAGTGTATTCAGGACACAAAAAAGCTTGGCTAAGCCTTTGTGCAAGAAAAGAAAAAGATACACCAACATAATCCCAAACTAAGATCTTCCTCTCAGGAGCCTGTGGACTACATCACAGTCCACGGAAACTTAAAGCTGAAGGCATTACTTCGATCCTATCACTTTTAGGAAGGATAGTGAATGGAAATGCAGCTCTCAGAGTGTTAGAGTGCCTCTTTTGACTTGGAGAAACCTTCACTGCAGAGGCTCAGCATACAAGCAGTATGGAACATCTCATTACATTTTTTGGCATACATTTGGCAGAGACACAGGGAGACTGGAAAAAAGTCACCTTCATCCAGAGAGTGATTTCTCAGGCCCGTTTTAGTAATTTGGGAGAAGATACATCTAAACCCACCAGAATGACACGTATTTTCCTTTCCTTTTGTGACCACCACAGTGTTGCAACTGCCACCTTTAAAAGAGGAGTAGTAATTTCTCTCAGGGAAAGAAAGAATGCTTTGCTTCAATACATACTTTTGATCTATTTGCAGGATTTGTAAGAAACAATGCATGAGTCTAAGTGAATCCCTGGAAAAGACCAAGCACACTCTTATCTTTCAAGAGTGATACCTCTAACCTGCAGGGAGTTTCCAGCAACAGGATGCACAGGTTTGGTGACTCAGTGTTCAAAGCAGGACTCCTAGCAAGAGTGGTCTACCTGATTTCAAATGCCAGGTGTTAAAAAAGAAATGTATCTGCTGACTGGACAGATACAGGTGAAGCTATTTAAAACTTTTAAGCTGTTAATCAAACCACTCGGCACTATGTACAGATTTTGGAGACAGACTTACTGCACTTGCTCAGCTAACTTGTCTGGGCTAGTTTGTCACTTGACTCTGTGTCAGCTATGTCTGGAAGAAAAAAGTACTTCCAGTAATGGTGTAGAGCAGTCTGGAGGCCTGCCATTAAGATCTGTGTCAGGAAAAACTTTTCATGCATGCTTAACTTATATGGTTCTTTTTCACTGAATTTTCAGCATAACATTTTTAGAAGAAAAGCTGCATCTTTACCCACTGTTTTGCAACAAAACAATGCTAGGAAAAGTTAACCTAAAATATTTTTCTTGTACATCCATGGACAGCATTATTGAGCATAAGAACCTTGTCTATGTCAGAATACATAAAAAAATATACCTTTCTTCCCTTTACATCTCATATGGAAATGCTACAAGGTCATCTATATAAACTTTCCGTACTTAAAGCATAACATATAACTGACTCTTTCGAAGTAATTGATTAAAAAAATACATTCTGTCTATAATATGATCTACTGGGAATGATGATATTACATATAAAGAATAATAATCTTTTCATCATATTAGTAAAGACAACCCTCTCAGAACTGAAAAGGAAGTTTTTCTCAGTGCCAAGCTGAAAACAAATTTAATAAATCATGCTGAAGTAGAGAAAATAAAGCATAATATTGCTTTAAGTCGTAATTTCTACAATTTTCTATTGCACATAGACATCAAAATAAGCTTCATTTCAAATATCGAAAATGGGGAAAAATTTGCCTGATTTCTTTTTCAGATAAAGTCACTACTGTGGCAAGATAACATAGAGGCTCATAGTATACGTAAATATACATCTACCATTTCTGAGAAGTCAACTTATAGAAAATGCAGCTGCACTTTCTAGGTGATGATGAATAAAACAGCAAACCCTTTCCCACAAATGAAGACTAAATTGCCAAAATGTTTGTTTTGGGGTAGAAACAAGTTTTGGAAAAAAAGAGAAAAATATGTGAGTGAGAATGTTT
>VYZT01043744.1:0-27896 GCA_013400735.1 Pomatostomus ruficeps | reverse complement strand
GGAGCTGCCCGCCCGCTCGGCGAGGATGTCACGGCAGGCGCCGTCGCCAGGGCCATCGCGTAACCCGCGCCTCGGTATCTCCGCGTCTCCATCGCGCACACGGGATGTGGGGCCGTGCCGGCTGATGTTCCGGGCATTTGGAAGTTCTTATGAGACCTGTGCTGAATGATTGTTCATTTGTGCCCTTTCTCTCTGGATTCTCTTTTCATTACTCAGTCCACAGCAAGCTGTAGGGAGCCGGCGACCTTCCCAAAGCTAGCACACTGTTCCTTGTAACTGTGTCTACCTTCCTATTATTTGGGAGATGAGAAATTAGATTCACCCACACTGGGTTCACCCGCCTTGGAGGGTGCTCTCGGCAGGGGTCTAGGACCATTTTCAGTTTTATTTTGTTGGTGTACCTGTGGCAATGACAAATGGCCCCAACATGCCAGACAAGTACATTAGGAAGAAAGGCATGCACGCTCCAAGGATTCACTTTCAAGCAGGATGTGGACGGGGTTTGGGACAACAGGCACGAATGCAGGTGAGATAACAGAGGGACTTAAGCTCCATGGGGTAATTTTTCAGGTAGGCTTTCTCAGAAGGTATTCCACTAACAGGGGAAGTCAACGTTCAGGGCAAAGCAGCGGAGAGCCATGCAGCAGGGAGTATGGCACATGCAGAAAGGCTGGGAAGATGGCGTTGGAGAGGGGACCAAGACCCACGGGCAGGGTCAAGATTCCTTGCCCTTTGGCCAGCAGTGCCACTGCAGGAAGTAGTCCTGCTGATGCTATTGCCCTTGGCCATTCCCTTTGCCACCTGTAGAGCAGGTTTTGTGGCTGACTGCCAGCTGGTTTTAACTACCAGGAGTTATAGCTCTCTGCATGCTTGAAGGGTGTGGAAAAGATATCAGAGGTGATGTCTGCCAAGATACAAAACAAAAGGTGGGTGCCTATTATGCAAAGAAGGCCTGTTCTGTTTCAATCTAAATGTCTTACCATGTCAGTTCTTTCTCTGAAGCTTTTCTTTACATATCCTCCCTTTCCTCTTGCTTTGACTCCAGCCAGCTTTGACTTCATATTTGGCACCAGGTCTCCCTGAGATCTGGAGGTGTTGAGAAATATCACCTTGGATATACACCAGTGAAGGCATCCATCTAGAACTCAGATTTAGGCTTTAAAGAAAGAGATTTCCAAAAAGCACTGAAAATATATCTGTTTTACTTATTTTTAAGTAAGAAATTAATTGACATTTTTTGCCCTCTTGTAGCAGTGTTTTCCTATGGTGCTCTGAGTCCAAATCTGAAACCACCATGTCAGCACATGAGATAGTGAAGAGTAAACAAACTCAGGGACAAAAGTGAAAATTAACAAAGGTCCCCATTCATAATAGGGAAATCAAGGGTGCTGATGAAAATGATACAATGTTTGCATATCCCCCAAGACTTTAAATGAGAATGTCAGTACACAGGAACAATGTGGACTTTCTGATTTGGGAGCGCTCTTCTACCAGCAGATTTCTCACCTCTGCTGCACTGCTCCTTAAGTGTATCACTCTTAGTAAGTCTACTTGCAGCTTTGAGAATTTTAGCTGGTAAGAAGATTGGTGGCCCACACTCGGGGAGATGATTCCCATCAACACTGTGATGCCTGATTTTTATGGCCTATGTAAAATTGACACCAGGGCAGAGTCAAGGACCCCTGAAATATTTTCTGTAAACAAGTATGATTTCATGTGATAGACACCAATCATAGTGATTTTTCCACTAAGTACTTAACTTTGAAAATATGGGAATGTCCTTTACAAAATTCTGTTCAAATTGTATGCTTTTTCTTACAATTTTAATCAGATTTTAATTCTAATCAAAATATTGACATGGACCACAGAACTTGGTATGAGAAAATACAGGCATGAGAGCATGCTACACAATGCCAATATTTCATAACTGCCTTTCAGAGACACACAAGAGGGTTTCAAAAAGCACAGAAAAAGTAAGAAGTAGAGCCTCTCACAACCTGGAGTCTCATTGTCAGAGATATTCAAGCAGAGTTTCTTAAAAATACTGCCTCAGCAACCAGGCCGGTCAGAAAGTGGTTTGTGTCCACATGGTTCTGAATAACCCTCAACACCCTGGCACACAGAAGGCCTTGGGAAAACAAGCCGCTATTCTCTTAATAGGGTACAGTCTTTCCTAGAGGACTTGGCACAGCCTATGGACATGGGTGTTTGCTAGAATGTCTTTTCAAGTGTTGCTCTTCCTGCAAAAACCAGGGAATATTTTAGCAGTTACTTATATATATCTGTAATTCGGGACTATTTTTTCATTAAAACATCCCGTACTAAATCAAAGCTTTAATAAAAGAACATCGATAGCAAATCCATCTGAGAAAATTAGACTCTTCTAGAGTAACAGCTGACTCAGATGCTTTTCATGTGACTTTTTTTCCAAACAAATATCAAAAAGCAGGAAGGAAAGAAGTAAATGGCAAGTTAGCATGTGAGGATTTTGAGGTCATCCTGAATTCCAAAGATTTGCTCTTCATCATCAAGATTGTGATTTACTGTCCAAGCAAAGCACATTTACAGAAGGTTTGTTGGTTGAAGGCTTTAGAGACAGTACCCCTTTTAAAATTGTATGCTTGTTTTTACTATTCCTTGACTTTCATTTGTTGTTTGGAAAAACAAAACTTTTTCTAGATGTTTCTAGTAATGAAAATAAGGACTATAGATACTCTAAAAAATCGGATTTTATTCTTGACCCAGAATTAAAAGCAAAGATGTACTTTTGTGGAATATCTGATACCACTGTGCTTTTGACTGGTACTTAAGCCTTCTGTTGCATGTCTACAAGCTGCTTCAAATGGAAAATCTGAAATTGTTTCAGGGAATTATAGTAGCCATGTAATAGGTTAGGATTTAACTAATCATGTGACCCTGAGAGTCACATGATTAAAGGAGATATTTGAATAACTCACCTAGTAATACCTAATGTGTTAAAATCTTCCAAGACAGGAGGATTTAGATTTAGTGGAGGGTAGCTACTGCTACACATCTTTGTCCATTTTATATTCTCTGTCTCACAAAATTTCCTCATCTGTCTTGGTAAGGATTGCTTTGTACTGTCAGTCTAACTTTACAATCTCATTTTCTTCTTTCATCCCATTTTTTGTCTTAGTGCAGTTAATAGCCAAAATACACAAAATACACATGAAAGAAATTATTTTAATATGGAATAAAGGGTGGATGCATATTTACTATTATATTTCTTTGGTCCTGATATTAGATCACTTCCTAATGGATTTTTTTTTTGTAATTATGTAGTAGCATTAGTACTCCTTAAAATTAGAAATTAGCAATTACTACAGAAGACACAATATTTCAAATATTTGTCATCTGATGGTCACACTGAAAAACACAGTTGCATTCAAGTAGGATGCCATAGAGCCTCAGAAGCATTAAGAGAGATGAAAAAATCCAAACCAGTTGGACAAGAAGAGCAAAGACGAACCTCTAGACCTATTTGCAACACAGGAGGTATTTATTAACAGTGAAAAGTGGCCAGAGGTTGATTGCTCCTTCCTGCCAGACACTTAACTTTCTTTTCAACACTTCATGTCAATTTGAAGTGAAAAAATTAGGCATCAAAACTGGGAAAGTTTAACAGAACTTTCTTTCTGCACTTTCACAAATGAGAGACATTTGCATCGTCGGCTGTTTCTTCTGCATGGTTTCCTCAACCAGGTATTCATAACAAATAATTCTCCCACCTATACCTGAGGTGGAAACTGGGATGTGGTATTTGGCAGAGTTACTACCTTTCCTAAGACTAAGAGGAAGAGTTACACCAGAAGGATCACCCCAGCCTAGGCTGCCATCATTGTTCAAGACCAACTGGTTTGTAGCCTGCCTGGATATGTTGAACTGTGTCAGATTTCCCAGTGGATGTCTGATGTGTGTCAACAATCAGCAGCTGCAATCATAGTTATTCCAGCAGGACTGAACAAGGAGTGGAGCTTCAGAAAAAACAGACAAACCATAACCTTAACAGCATTTATTACAAGTGAAGGAAATAGACTCTTTTGAAGAATTAAACTGATCACACAAGCAGAGTTAGTCACATGATGACAGCAAAAAGTGGGTCAGTTCCACTATTTTTAGAGAGAGAGATTGGGAAAGAAAAGTTTTGTGGCAAGACATTGAAAGAACTGGAAAGAAAACTATTGAGATGTCTAGCACTCTTTCCAGTGCTTTGCATGGGTTTCAGATGAATATTATCTTACTCCCCACACATACTCCTGATCAAGCAATTCTCTAGAACAGAGATTGCTTTTTGTGCCATGCATCTATCACATTCTACAACTCCAGCTAGTCACACTAAACTTTACTCACATTTTGTAGGATATGTCCAAATGCAATTATTTTGTAACACATCAGATACCAGAATATGCCATCCTTCCAATAAGGAAAAAAAGGAACTGTTAATCTATTATAGAACATTGACAACTTTGAAAAAAAGATGGGATTTTTTTTCTTAATTCCTAATTATGTCAATGAGATTCACAACTCTGCTTGTTACCTGGGTTTTTGAAGCATCCAGTTTTAACACTGATTCATGGAATTATTGAGATTGGAAAAGAACCTTTAAGGTCATCGAGTCCAACCATTAACACAGCACTGCCAAGCCCAACACTGAATCATGTCCCTAAGTGTCACATCTATGTGCCTTTTAAATTCTAGGGATTATTTAAAAATAATAAGTCCTGACTCCAGGACTTCCTTGGGCAGCTGCTCACAATGCTTAATAGCCCTTTCAGTGAATAAATATTTCTGAATATCCAATAATAAACCTTCACTGGTACACCTTGAGGTCATTTCCTCTTGTCCTATCACTTGTTACTTGGAAGAAACTGATCCCCACCTTGCTACAACCTCCCTTCAGGAAGATGTAGAGAGCAATAAGATCGCTCAGCCACTCATCATAAGATAGTTCCCTTCACCAGCTTCATTGATTATTTGGATATCTTTCCAGAGACAAAGAAAAAATTTTCATGTAGTTTTTGATTTCCTCCTTTTTGGCTGGGAATTCTGTGTCTTAATATCTTATCTAGACACAGATCCCCATTTTGTGTTAGCATAAGACACTGAGCAAACATGTAAGAGATCTGTGTTGTGATGAGAAGAGAATAAATCCCCAAATTTTCCTCTTCATAGCATCTATGGCATTTTCTTATCCTTAATGTCTTCCCTTTCTCTGGAATATCAGGTATGAGCAGTGATGTGGTTGCCAACAATTGCTATTAACTGCACAGCTCACCTGGTAGTTTTAACCGGGAAGAACAAATGGGAAAATGCAGGAAGGTAAAACTTGCTATGCTTTCCCTACTGTCTGTAACGGTTTATATTCTCCTTTGTCTTGGTTTGAAAGACAGGTGTCTGCTAAAGGAAGGCAGGAACCTCCCTTTGAACGGAGAATATGACCCCCTTCCCTCCAAATTATTGTAACTTTGAAATTAAGGGATTTTCAGGCAAAGATGGGGTAAAGGAATAACAGTTCTTTATTAGTATGTGTATGTGTAACAAGGCAAACAACTACAATAGCAACAACAACAAACAAGAACAGAAAACCCAATAAATCAGTCTCTTCCCGCTCTTCAAGCAATTTCCCCTTTGGTTCAGTCACAGTCACAGCCCGCAGGGGCACTGGGGGCTCCCGGCTGGGCAGGGCAGGTGCGATGATTCCCCCGCGGCTGCAGGGAGCACCGTGGCGTGACTTCAGTCCTGTCTCCCACACGCAGTAATGGTGGATTGGCTGGATGGCAAAAATGGGCTGCAGCAGGAACCCCAGAGCAGTGGCCAGAACGGCAGGGCAGGCTCACCTGGGGCAGCAAGCAAGAGACAGCAGAAACTTGGCAGCGGCAGCCTGGCTCCTGAACATGGCTGGGAGAAGCTCCCCTGGAGGAGGAAAGGGTTGAGGCTCAGGAGTTTCCCCTCAGAAGATGGTGAAAAGGGTCCTCCCCCTAGTGCGGTAGGGTGGTAATAAGGCTCCAGTGCAAGGGCCACTCCCACAAGCAGAGCTTCCCTCAGAGTAGAAGAATTCAGCAGGAGACAGAGCCTCGCAGTGGTGGCAAACTCTCCCCACAGCGACCACAGCCTGCTTCTACTCCAAATGCCGAGAGAGCAAGAGGGGTAGGAGCTGCGCCCAGGCCCCTCTTNAGTTCTTTATTAGTATGTGTATGTGTAACAAGGCAAACAACTACAATAGCAACAACAACAAACAAGAACAGAAAACCCAATAAATCAGTCTCTTCCCGCTCTTCAAGCAATTTCCCCTTTGGTTCAGTCACAGTCACAGCCCGCAGGGGCACTGGGGGCTCCCGGCTGGGCAGGGCAGGTGCGATGATTCCCCCGCGGCTGCAGGGAGCACCGTGGCGTGACTTCAGTCCTGTCTCCCACACGCAGTAATGGTGGATTGGCTGGATGGCAAAAATGGGCTGCAGCAGGAACCCCAGAGCAGTGGCCAGAACGGCAGGGCAGGCTCACCTGGGGCAGCAAGCAAGAGACAGCAGAAACTTGGCAGCGGCAGCCTGGCTCCTGAACATGGCTGGGAGAAGCTCCCCTGGAGGAGGAAAGGGTTGAGGCTCAGGAGTTTCCCCTCAGAAGATGGTGAAAAGGGTCCTCCCCCTAGTGCGGTAGGGTGGTAATAAGGCTCCAGTGCAAGGGCCACTCCCACAAGCAGAGCTTCCCTCAGAGTAGAAGAATTCAGCAGGAGACAGAGCCTCGCAGTGGTGGCAAACTCTCCCCACAGCGACCACAGCCTGCTTCTACTCCAAATGCCGAGAGAGCAAGAGGGGTAGGAGCTGCGCCCAGGCCCCTCTTCCCCAGCCCAAATCTCACGGTATCTCTGCCCCTCCAAGAGAAACCCCCGAGCTAAGAGAGTGGCCAGCCGCACCCTTCCCATGGCAACTTCGTCTCTCTTAAGTACTGGTTGTTACAGCTTCTTAGCAACAGATGGGGCAAAATTTCATGAGAGAAAGAAACAAAAGGGAAAATCCTAAACCCCAACATCCTTATATTATGTAGTACGTGGTACTTGGTCTCTTCCTACAAGGGATATTTATAATGGAGTGCATTCACAGTAGGTGAACACTAACGTGCCAGAATATTCAGTGGTTATTAGTTTGGCTATGTCAGAAGGACCTGCTTTGCTGAAAGCACTATGGCCCTTATCTTTAAATTCAAGTTGCTTTCGGGTGTTTTAGGCTGCACAGTGAAGAATTGACATGGACATATGCTTTTGAAAATCTTAGTGGAAGTTTTCTCCTTCTTACACTCAGCAGCTGTCTTTGACATAAATAAAATGGACGCAAATGAAAAGTTAAGAAGCAATAAAAGATTCACATCATGTAGATGTTGAAAAGTCATAACCCTCTGCTTTCAGAAGGGAAGAAGCAACACAGTGCTTAGAACCAGTGCAGAAGATCAGAGTCTTGCTGACTCTGTCTGTCCACACTATGCATTTCCTGGGCATAGTTATGCATGGACAATCCCAGTTCAGCACCTTTCACCTCTTTCCTGATGGGTTTCTAATGCATCCAAACCAGCTGCAAACCAAACCTGTTGATCCTGGTTCTTCTGTTCAGACCTTAAGCAACATGACCTCTCCTGAAAGAAGTAAGCTCCTCATCTCCAACATTTCCCAACACTTTGGCACTAATATCCACTTAGTCTCAGCAGAGCCTTTACCATTCCTGCAAAGCTTTTTCATGAGGGAAGGGCCAAAGAATTATCTGGATACTGAGACCCTACTCCTCTAACGAACTCCACTACAGCCACAGGCCTTGTCAAGGACAGGAGACCCTCTTCACAGTGTCATTGGAGATTTTGGGCAGCAAAGCATAACACTGACTTGAGCAAGTAGATTATGGTCTGAGGCTTCTCCTCCTATCTCATTTCTCTGCACACTATTTGTTTCTCTGCTGAAAAGCCTTGAGGCATGGTTCACTCAGTAACAAGAAAAATTTGATCTTGTTTATGTAATATGTGAGGTCTGGGAGGGAGAAATAACCAAAAGGAGCATAAACTTTGTTTCTTCTGCACTTTGTACCGCAACATGCTGAAACACCATTAGAACATTTCCAGAAAAATCACATGAAGAGATGCACTGATACTGTTGTAAGAATAATTACTTCTCAATGCAGTTGCCTCTAGCTGTATTAGTACTAGTATAAACCAGAATCTGTCCATATGTTCACACTTCCATACACTCATGCTCAAATATGATTCATGCTCTTCTTCAGCATTTTGTTTCAGTGAAATCAACTACAGATATGCTGGTAAGCTTATCATAACCTGAAAGCATTTACAGGAGACAATTCAAATTTATTTATAATGACGTTTCCAGAATGTACATGGATTTTTAAGCAATATGCAATGTGCATAAAGGAAAACTACAGAAGAAACTGAAGAAAACGACAAAAACAATTTAAATGGGACATGAATTGAATGTAAGGTGCCTTCCAGTTGCCATTACTATGCCTGGTCAGTATTTCAAGCAAAGATCCCTGGTAATTTCAGAAGTGGGTGTGCTGCAATATTCTCAAAACACTGAGTCTTTGAGGAGCTATGACTCATTGAACCACAGCTGTCTGAGGACTTTCTGAACACCACCATAGGATAAGATTCTTTCTAGCTGTCTTGGGAAACAGTCAGATCATCACTTTAAATTCCCAAGGGCAAGTCTTAAAGGGTTTTTACTTTAATAATCCCTACTGAAGATTTTTTTTTTTTTAGTTGAAGACTTCAGTATTTATTCCTCAAAGCCTTTTTAAGCAAATATTTAAGCAAATATTTGTAACTGCTAGAAGAGTCAACCTTCTTCTCCCTGGTAAAGACCAGAAATGCAACTACCTCATTCTACACACCTACTTTCTTCTAGGTATGTCAGACGCAGGAATCGCTCTTATGGCTAATTTTTCTACGAATTAAAGGGCAAAAGTAGAAGGGATTTGAGTCCCCTCAGGTGTTATATGGATGAATAAACAGACAATCTGGACTGAAAAACTGTGGCAAAGTTCAGGTACCAAACAGCTGAATGCTGTACAGGCTTGTTCAGATGTATGGCCCTACCACACTAGACTCAGGTTTCAGCCACACAAATGTGAGATAAGATGGATAAAAATAGATAAAAATTTGTCCTTTTACTAGGGCTGTGAGACACCAACTACTGAAATGTTTTAGGTGGTTGTTTCCACAGCAGAATATAGTAGGCACAGCTTGCTGTTGTCACATGTGGTGCTTTCAGGCATTGAACTAGGATCCAAGTCGTAGTCACCTCACTAATGTGAGACTTGACCTCGAAACACCTCCAGCTTGAGCAAACCAACACCTTTTACAGTCAACTGGAACACACAGATGACAGCAACACCTGGTAGCTGGTTTAACAGCTTTAGTGACTGTGCCGCATGCCAGTGAAGTTGTCATTTGATTACACCCTGGGCTGAATTAACACCCAAATTATAGAATTCCGCATCACACCCAGGCACATTTCATGAGCTATTGGCAGGTGCGCTGACTGGAGGGCTGCAGTTCCTCACAGCCTGCACAATCAAGCAACTGCCTTATTCTTCCACAGACCCCTGTAAGCTGTCTGTCCTCACTGTGCATCTCCTATAGCAACCCCACAGCCCGTAGTTCTCCGACAGCCCTCAATTTAAAAGCTCTTAATATGATGGCAGTCGCCACTGAAGCCATGAGATCATCCAGCAGTTCTAACTAGATTGCTCAGATGTGTATATATGGAGTAGCTCATGTATAAACCGATAGTAAAAGACTGGCCCACCTCAACGATATTCCTCTTTGGGAAGAATTTCTTCACAGAAAGGGTGATTAGACATTGGGGTGGGCTGCCCAGGGAGGCGGTGGAGTCACCGTCCCTGGAGGTGTTTAAGGAAAGACTGGATGCGGCACTCAGTGCCGCGGCCGGGTGGTGTTGGGTCCTAAATTGGACTCGATGACCTCAGAGGACTTTTCCAACCTAATTGGTTCTGTGATTCTCTGAAGCATGTGGCCTCACAGACGCTCCGCGGAGTGCCAGGCCCTCAGCCAGGGTCTAGCAGGGCCTCTTGCCGGTCCCCGCAGACCCGGCGGGGCGGCTGCGCGGCGCGGTGCCCCCTCCTCCCCGGTGTCCTCACTTCCTGCTTGGGAAAGAAGGTGGGGCTTGCTGCCTGCGATCGGATGGGAGCGGTCCGTCGCCGCCGCCGCGGTCCTGGCGCAGGGCAAGGTGATTGTGTGGCGGCCGCGCAGACGCTGGGCCCGGCGCGGGCCGGGGGGGCGGGAGCGGCGGGAGCGGAATCACGGCGGCCGCCGGAGCTCGTGTGCCTGAGGGCGAGGCGGAGCGCGGGCCGGGCCGCCTGCCCCGCGAAACGTGGGGATCCACTGTCCCGGAGATGCGGGCGCCTTATCCCCGGAAAATGCGGGGATCCCCAGCCTCTGCAGGGGAAGGGTGCGCACGGGCACTGTCCGGAAGAACAGAGAGAACGGCGGGGCGCAGACGTGGCTTGTTCCGCGCTGTGGGGGGAATACCAGAGTAGACTCTCCACTTGGGTAACAAGTGAATGGCCTGAAGTGTCAGGAGAGATTTAGGCTGGAACTTAACTCCAGAGGGTGGCCGGAACGGGCTCCCCAGGGAAGTGGTCACAGCACCAGCCTGACAGAGTTCAGGAAGCAGCGATTGGACAATGTTCTCGGGCACATGGATACTTGGATTGTCCTGTGCAGGGATAAGAGTTGGACTCGATTATCCTTGTGGGTCCCTTCCCGCTCAGCATATTCTGTGATTCTTGGTCTATCAATATTGTGGAGAAGCACAGGGAGTGATTCCTCACACCAGGAAGGGGCCTGGTGAAAAGAGATGTCAGCCGATTTCGTGGGGGAAATTGTGGGGAGCGTTTTTTGCCCTCACACGTGTGCAGGGCGACAGATGCTTTTCCACCGCTTTTCCACCTTCCTTGGGTGTATGGTCACGTGCACTGGGCTCTAGAGGCAGACCTGGGTGTGTGCGCACACAAGCGATGTAGAACTGATGGCTCCATGGCTGGAGAAGGACAGCAGGAATACACATATTGGTACATAGTGCGAGAAGAGTTTGGGGCAGAATATCCTGTGTGCCACACAGCAAAACAAGTGGGAAGATAAAACTGCCCTCAACACATGTGCATAAGCAAAGTGTAGAGACTGGGAATATTCCAGGCTCTTTGATTTTGTAACCTGGTGTTTCACAGGTGTGAATGTAGAATATAAAGGTGGCATAATTTGTTTGTGAAACAGTGATTGAGGTGTGTCTCATGCTCTGGAGACTGCTAACAGAAAAAGTAGCTGCTTGGTTGCTGTAAAGTCTATCCCAGAACTTCCTAGTCTTAAAAAGTCCTTGAATCAGTAGTATTTTAAAAGCTTTAGGATGGGATATAGAAGAGCAGGGGGATAGAGCACAGGGAGATTAATTATTTCAAGTAGTCCTTCATGAAAGACTATTTTATTTCTTCTCCTTTCTGCTAAAGATTGCTAGTCCCTTCAAGGTGGGAGAGGTAGACCTTGGAACAGAATGATCACCCCAACTAGAGAAGGCCGTGTAGATCAAACTCGGTATATCATCAAACACCTAGAAACTAAGAGGCAACTGTTAGTGATTAATTATTTCAAATAATTTTGGTGAACAGTTCTGTAAAGAGATGATTTGCCTACAAAAGCTGATAAGTGCTAAAATCACAGTGGTAACAAAGTTTTATAGCTAGGACATCACAGCTTTGCTTGATGGAATTTACTTTTAATGGCTGAAGGGACTTGGCCATTACTTGTTGACAGTGAATACTGTCTGAAAAGACTGAATTATTTTTGCATTTAGGCTCAGAAAGGGTCAGAATCAGAACGAACTGATGTCTGTTATTAAACCATGATACAATCTCATCACATGTTTCTTTACAAAACATCCATGCTATCCTGGAAAACAATAAATCACTTTAATTAGTGATAAATTTCCACATGCAGTTGACACTTATATTGCATTATTACCTTCCTTTTGCGAGGGTAAATATTTTGATTCTTCAGATAAGCAGGTGTTTAAAATTGACAGCAATAGAAATCTTATCTGCACCAAAGCCAGTGTGTGGATCACTTGGCAGCTTTTTGAAACTATTTTGTTACGGAGTTTTGAGGTAGTACTGGCAATAATACTGCTTTGAGCTTACTGAAATGTAATGTTAAGGGAAGTTGAGATGGACAAATACCAGGAGATGCTTTTGATTCTAGTCAATTCAGATGGATTCTAATCAATTCAGATGGATTTGGAGTGTCTCCACATCTACCTCTAAAATTATTTCAAGAGACCAATATCACAGCCAAATACCAACTGTAATTAAATGTGATCTACTTGGCTGGAAAAATGTGTGGTCTAGTGATTCAGTTCTGTTGGATCTGTAGTTAGGGTGAAACATGAGATTTTATTTTTTCACAGCTTACAGACCTGCTATTTTAGGAGATGGTATTCTCTGTTTCTGGATGGAAGATTTTTAGAATTTTAGACAATCTTGTAAAAAAAGGAGGACAGAAAACTCTTCTGTTTCTTAAAAGCCTTCTTTGCATAAATGAAAAGGAACTGCTTTGTCAGAGGGGTCATGGGGTTCCTAGCTCAGACAGGTAACTTGGAGTTAACAAACTTCGGATAAGTTTGCTTTGTCACTTCCTTATTTTGCTGGTTTTTTACTTTGGCTTCTTGGTTTATGTAATATAGAATATGTATGCAGTAGTGTCCAACTTGAAGAGTCTTGTGAGAGGTTTGCCTCTGTTTCTACTAATGTTGTTCATGCAGTTTCAAAGACAAGCTTATAGGTGTGTCAGAAGAGGTATTCACATCTCGAACATGATTTTATTTGAATTAGTGGCTGGTTTTACATACATAATGACAGGCTGTCCTGCTCAGAACTGTCTCCAATGGGAGGTTGTTTTAGAAACGAGGACAAGTAGTGGGTCTGTTAGATCTGAGTCTGGCTAATGTCACTGCCAGTCATAGTTTTGAAGAGCCTTAATGGATTGCAAGTGGACTAGAGATACCACTTTACCTTTGACAGCTTGGGATAGATACCTGATCACCCTAACGTTGCTATTACACCAAATCATTGTTTTGTCATGTGTGATGAAACCTAAACTAACATCTTAAAAGTAAGGAAATCTTGAAAAGTTGCTGAATTTTTTAAGTTTCATGAGAGTGTGATGTCACAGTAGCATTTCTTTTAGAACTTCACTGAAAAAAATCTGAATGCAATCTAAAAGGAGAACAGAATTGCTCCTGTTAATATTATCATGTATGTTGTGCTTTTCTAGCTGGAAAAATCAGTAGAGAGATTAATATTGCTTTGAGTCAGAGATAAGCAACCCTTGTGCATCAATCCAGAAAAAGTTCAGTCTGCACAGTGGAGTGAAAATCTGACATAATATTAGATTTTATATCAAAGGGCTGGTACTCACTTAAACTCTTGCTAACACCTTAGTAATTTCTGTTTGGGAGGAGAGGAAATTTGGATTATTTTGAGGGAGTTATTGCTGTATCATTTTTTAATAGGTTTATTTGAACCTAATACTGTATTATTGTTTTTCTTGATGTACTTTGGCCAACAGAAGGGTATGTAAGCTTCAGAAGTAAATGTTTAACTTGGTTTATCTCACCAAAATTATTTTAATGGAGATACATAAACTGTTTTAGTCAAACACTTTCTCTTTTTGTTTATAGAGTCTGCCAGTGGATGCATCTGAGCAATTTGTTCTATTCTGTCATTTTGTAATATGAGATTTTCTTTCTTTAATTTACTAAGAGAGAATAATTTTTCTACTTACATAGAGCTTTCCGTCTGAACAGGGAGAAGTCATTTTACTGTTTAATTACAGTTGAACTTCATAATATTTAAATATTGTTGATAGAGAATTTTTATATACTACTTATAGAAATAGAGATATTAAAATTGAGTTTTAACTAGAAAAAAAATATTTCTATTCTAAATTTTGGAAACAGAACTTGCTCGTTCCGTTTGTTACTAAGTGTCTGTAATCAGTGGAGTAGTTACTGTGTGTCCACAGGTTGGGCGGCACTTGTGTATACTGTTCATGAAGTGTATACCATTTACTCTAGGTAATAAATTACTGTTATTAATGATACACTTTTTTTTCTCTCTATTCTGTCAGGAGGTGTACTTCAAGAATCTTTCAAAACAGAAACAAAAGGAAGTAATGGAGAAGAATGGAAACAACCACAAACTCCGTGTTTGTGTTGCTACTTGCAACCGTGCTGATTATTCTAAATTAGCTCCCATTATGTTTGGTATTAAGGCAGAACCACAGTTTTTTGAGCTTGATGTTGTAGTGCTGGGTTCCCACCTCATTGATGATTATGGGTAAGCTGAATTTTTATCTGCCAATATATTTCTGGGGTGTTAGCAGTGATAACATGAATGTTAGGTTAAAAAAACTCTTGGCATCATGAGCACAACAAAGTTTGTTGTTTCTGGTTTTTTCCCGAATTTTATTTTGCTGCACCTTCTGAGATTGCATATTTCTGGGATTTTTCAGCCAATCTTGGAATTCTAGAACGTTTTATGCAAATGCTGTAATTGAGACCCTAAACAGGATCACAGACTGTATGAAGTGAGAAACTCATGTCCTTCATTATTCCCTAAGAACCTGGTGATTGTCAAATGAAAATTGCTACAGTTTTTTAATTGTCACAGAGAAAAGCTCTTCCTCAGTAATTTTAAATTGCAGCTCTTCTGCTTTACACAATTCTTAGAGAAAGTACTTATATATTCCGTATCCCAGGAGAATACTGGATAAGTCAGTTCTTACTTCCAGGATTGTGGAGGCAGGAAAGTGTGGTTGTGTGTTTCTGACAAAATGAATAACAAAATGATGGATCTATGGTTATCTGTGGTGTATGGTTAGGCAGGAGAGAATAGAGTCCCCCTCCATAACTCTCCATGAGTAAGTACTCAGATCACCTGCCCAGGAGGATGAGATGTCTTGGTCCAAATCCCTTCCCTTGGAAGGACTTCCCATATCCCAGGTGGATATTCTCCTGGTGGCTGGGGAAAAGGTAGAAGGAACAGCATAGATAGTCTTTCTGAGATTGTGGTGATTTTCCTCAGGCTGCATTTACCAGATTAGACCCACTAAGTGAAATAGATATGAAAATGTATTTTGGAAAACAAAATCAGACTTTAGCGTAGGTCTGCAGCATATCAGCATGGTTGAACTTTTAGAAATATATAAGTGTATGTTCAAGTAAAGACAATTTTTGGACTTTACAAAGAGAAATTTTGGCATCTTATAAGCTAGGACAGGAGGAAGTTATATTCTCTCAAAGTACTAAGACAGGACATTCCACTGGTGACCATTCTCTTTCTGCACATTGTGGTGCTCTGTTCCTTGCTCTTTACTGGATGTTGTTTCTATCCAGTAACATGGCAAGGTGAATTCAACATCACAAAACTGACCTGATTCAAAACAAAACCAGACAAGAAAAAAACAGTTGCACTTCTTGACAGGTTAGTATGTTGAATTGCACTCTGTCTGATGGGAGAAATAAAGCAATCCAGTTCTGTTTGCTATAGAGGAGAAATATGGCCCTGATTTCTCTGTATCACATAACCCTTTGCTGTCTGCAAGGCTTGTGCAAAGTAATACAAAATACTACTTTTTCAGTTCCAAGGTGTTTAACACTTGTTTCTATATTGTAAATGATTTGTAATGCACAAAGCAAACAGTAGAGATTTTGATCTGGCAAATGTTTTTCTGTTAGTTGCTTTGTGGTAAGTGTTCTAAAACTCAGGTACTCCTTGGGGTTTTTTCAGGGTCTAGCCCTGCACCCCTTAATCCGGGTCATCCTATAAAGTGAGTGGGTCCTCAGAACATACATGTTCTAGTGATGTGAATGGGGTAATCAACAATAGCAGAAATCAAATAACAGTGACCCTGTGAAGTTAATGAAATGCTTGGAGGATTGTAAAAGAAACAAAACCACCAGAAATGCAGAGTCTTGTTTGTCCCCCAGATTTTCACCTTTCAAAAGGCAAAGAATATAGAAGCAAAGAGAAGAAAGTTCTCTGAGATAAATGTACATAATCGGAAAATGTCTGGGAAGGATATATGTAAATGGAGTTAGAAAAGTAATGAAGTTTATGCTATATAAGTGCAAGCCACTTTAGTCGGTAAAATAAAAAGGATTTGTCTTTAAAAAGATACAGAATCTGAATAATACATGCTAGCTGCAGGATATTTTCTTTAAACATACAAGCCTCAGCTTTGCATCACATCTGTTGTATTTATACAGCTGTCCACAGAAAAGTCAATAAACATACCCTTTCTGACCGGAAATCATGCCACATCTATTCCCTGAAAGGCTCTGCAGACACATGAACAAGGAATTTGATTTCTGAGGATTTCCAGAACATGTTCAGCACAGCTCCTCCTTAAAGGTGTCTGGAGTAAATGGATGTTTGGAATATTAGGGAGGATCTTCTCATGGATGAGAATATTATGTTAAAATCTTAAAAGCTACTTCCCTCAATGAAGAACATGTGAAAAGCATGTCTTTTTTCAAACCCTAGTACAGCTGTTGTAATTCACATTTATTTTGTAAAGCAATATTGCTGTAAAATCAAGTTGTCTCTTTTTCTCTGACCTTCAGTAATACGTATCGTATGATTGAGCAAGATGACTTTGATATTCATACAAGATTACACACCATCGTGAGAGGGGAGGATGAGGCTGCGATGGTGGAGTCAGTGGGCCTCGCATTAGTCAAGTTACCCGATGTCCTCAACCGCCTGAAACCCGACATAATGATAGTTCACGGGGACAGATTTGATGCTTTGGCCCTGGCCACGTCTGCAGCCCTGATGAACATTCGCATTCTTCACATTGAAGGTGGGGAAGTCAGTGGGACCATTGATGATTCCATCAGACATGCCATAACCAAACTGGCCCATTACCACGTGTGCTGCACAAGAAGTGCAGAGCAGCACTTGATAGCCATGTGTGAAGACCATGACCGCATCCTTCTAGCAGGCTGTCCCTCATATGACAAGCTTCTCTCTGCCAAAAACAAGGACTATATGAGTATTATTCGCATGTGGCTAGGTAAGCAGGCCACTTTTTATGTTTTTCTCACATGACTTTAAATACTAGACAAACTCAGTAAGAAGGTTATCAGTCAAAAAGTAATCTATTTGTTAATAGTACCTGATATTTATTTCTTTCTACGTTCGCTTTTGTTCTGTATTCTGCCACGTACAGCTGAAAAGCTACAAATCTGTTCTACTGGACACTTCTGTTCCTCTACCAAGTCAAAAAATAAGTCCTTAAATGGGTAATTTCTCTGAGCGGAACAATTTAAAAACAGAACAGTCTTACATGAACAGTTACTTTGGTGTAAAGGATGTGTTTAAATAGAATTAAAGCTGTTCAGGCCTAAATTAAAGAATCAAACGGAATTTGTATTATGAACCTTTTTTTAAGGAATGCACTGCAATAGGACAACATGCACCAAAGGCTTTTGGTGTTTCATACTCATTGACTTACAAATAATAAACAGTGGGGATTTATGTTTGCATTTTATCTTTGACAGAGCAGTCTCCTGTATGACTACCATGTGTAGTTGGAAGATCTTTTTCAATCAGTATGTTTTGCAGATAAATGCTTATCAAATGTACTAAGACAAGTATGACTGACTATTTTAAAGCAGGGGAAATGAAATCTTTGCTTGAGAATGGACAGCTGACAGAAAATCTGAGCAGCTTCAGGAGTTATTCCAGATTTATAGTGGTGTGAGAACAGTCTCTTGATCCTGGTATAGTCTTGGAAAGCTTTAGAAGTAGGCTTGCAAGTTAACAGTTTGTTGATGTTTAGGTAGTGGTCTAAAGTGATGAGACATGGTTAGAGAGGGAAATAACAAGCTAGGTTACCCTGTAACTCCCTTGGTTTTTATTCTGGCATTGATCCGTACATGTTAGATATGTCATTCAGTGCCTTGACTTTTCAGACTTTCCCCTCTGTAGTTTAAAAAATATGTCCTTCCTTTCTCTTGCTATTCTATGCCAATAAAAAAACTTTTCTTGACCTCCCTTTGGACAGGTGAAGATGTCAAAACCAGAGACTATATAGTTGCTCTGCAACATCCTGTAACCACAGATATTAAACATTCCATAAAGATGTTTGAGCTGACACTAGATGCACTCATCTCCTTCAACAAGAGAACACTTGTTCTATTCCCAAATGTGGATGCAGGTGAGTAGAATACGTTCACGACAGAGGGACACATAACAGTTTGTCTTTAAAAGAGTACTTTTATCCCAGGTCCTCCAGCCAGATGGGAATAGCTGGATGGTGTCAGCCTCATGGGTGCATCTGCTGCAACTCCATGTTCACATTGCTGGAGGACATTTCAGCTTTTCAGTGTGGAAAGGAAAACAAAGAGAAACCACGTGACACGTAGGAGCAATATTCGTGCCTCTTAAATTAACTTGAAACTACAAAGAGACTTTTGCAGTGAATTCTTGGATCAAAGTTTGGCTTACATGCCGAGCTATGCAATTTACACTGTAAGAATAAAACGCGAACAAAACCTCTTCAGAGCTGGCAACTCAGTGAATGCCTGGCTACTAGATTCTTTGCATGTCTGGACTTTGATTTTAAAAGTAGAACTTAAATCATTTTTATTCTACTTTGTTTCTCTGTAGGAAGCAAAGAGATGGTTCGTGTGATGAGGAAGAAGGGCATTGAACATCATCCCAATTTTCGGGCAGTAAAGCATGTGCCGTTTGAGCAGTTCATTCAGCTAGTTGCTCATGCTGGTTGTATGATTGGTAACAGCAGCTGTGGTGTCAGAGAGGTGGGAGCATTTGGTACACCTGTCATCAACCTGGGGACACGTCAGACAGGAAGAGAAACAGGTACGTGTTTGCTTAACTCCCTAGTGTTTTGTAATGCAGGACAGTGTATCAGAGGTGTCACCATTGCTCTAGTGGGAGCAAGAGGAGGCACATAACTGATGGAGAGCAATGTCAGTCTGATGGGCATCTTTCTTCCACAGAGGAAATAAAAACAATTATTTTTTCATTGCTAAAGCAGTTCATACTCTAATGCAATTTGAGGATCAGATATATCCTATTATGTTAATTTTTGTTATCTAGGTGAAAATGTTCTTCATGTTCGTGATGCTGATACACAGGATAAGATTCTTCATGCTCTACAGCTGCAGTTTGGGAAGCAATATCCATGGTGAGTACATACATCTTAATTCATTGGAGAGGATGTTAAAGGCATTTAGTCCTATGGTGTTTCATCATATTTGATTGGGGTCCTTTTAATCTACTGATCTGAGGTTACAAATGATTTTTCATTTCAGAACCATAATGTGATGTCTAGTATGCGGTAGTATTTATTGAGCAAAATGTTAGTAGTAATGTTTTGATACAAGTAGTCATTTAACATCCAACAGAAAGTCAAGAGGACAAAATTCATGTTAACTTAGATCAGTGTCATTAAGAGAGCTTATTCTATAGGAGCAGCATAGGGGAGAACATCCTGTCTGCCTACTCTGACTTGTGTCTGAAGGACACTTTTTCATGTGGGTACAGATGACACCGAGAGCTGAAAAATGGGCAAGATCAAGGAAGACTATAAAGCCCTGGTGAGGCATGGGAAAAACATCGCTGCCCAACTCATCTCCTCATGTATCCTACCAGTTAAAGAAATTGGGACAGCCAGAAGCACACACATTGTGCAGATCAATGTCTGAGCTTGTGGCTGGTGCCATTGAGAAGGTTTTGGCTTTTAGAAGTGGGTTCTGTTTTTATGATTGTAGCCTGTTATGGGGGAATGGGATTCCCTTGTCTAGAAAGGGGAAGAGAATATTTGGCATCAGGCTGTACGTTTTGGTGCAATGGGCTTCAAACTGAAGGACTCGAGGAGTGGGGTCCATTACTTTCTCCAGGTAAGTAGGTCCTACCAACCAGTGCAGAGACAGATGTTCCTTGGCTACAGCTCAAATTGAGGATCTTCATTTGAGACAATTTAAAGAGGTGGGCACTCTGAAGTGAGTAACCTCCTGCTTGATTCCAACCAATCCCTTTCCACCAATAAGGAACAAGATACAAGTAGATATAAATGAAAAAATAACAGTTTATTAACAAACAGAACACCAAGAGGCAGCAGGGGAAAAAGTAAATAACTCCAAGATACCAAACTGCTAAATCTCACAAGCCCATGGGAACAAAGACAGACTCGAAATGCCAGAAATAACCGTTTCTGAAGTGGTGCCTACCAGACGTGATCACATGGCTGAAGGACAAAGGGAAGGTTACATAACACTCTTGCTTTCCAAGATGGCATCTCCCAGGTGACCACATTTTCCGAAGAACAAAGAGGCAAGATGGTGACAACCCTCACTGGAAAGGCAAGAGCCTGCAGAGCAGTTCTAGAGGCAGATGGAAACTTGCTGGTTCATATGGGGTCCGCGTTGCTGCTGCCTGCTGTTCATGGGCTCTGCTGGCGCTGCTGCTTTGCTCTGCACCATGGCTGTGGGGTGGGGCGGGAAGAACTGGTCCACCAGCGCTGGCACAGGGTGTCCGACCCCAGGAACTCAGGAATAGGTTTTTTTGCTGCCAGAAGACCTTGCAAAGCTCACTCTAAAATAGTTTCTAACTGCAAAATGAAGTTTCTAGAATGGCAAACCCAAGGCTGCCACAACAGGGAGAGGCTGTACTTACGTGGTCTTCTCTCCTGGAGCGGCTTGGACTGGCGTGGGGCCTGCCCCACTCTGCGGCAGCAAGCAGGCACCTGTGTGTGGACTTCGCCCCAAGACTGACCAAAACTACCAATTGGAGTCCCTCTGAGCCAAGGGGGAAAAAAAGAAATGAAAAGAAAACCAAAAAAGGGAAGGAAAAAAAACCTCTACCAAAGCAAAGATGGAACAGTCAGCAAAGCAAACACCACACGGCAAAAGGCAGGAAGCTGCCTGGGCACGGCAATGTTAAAAATGCCTGCTATAACCCTCCTTCCCCACCCCCCTGTTCCTCTCCCCACACACACAACATCCCCAGCTGCAGGGTCTGGAAAAGACACTAACAATTTTTGGGTGCAGATAGATATGGAGTACAATAACATTATAGATCACTCCAGGACAGGATCATAGAGCAAAAGACATCAAGGGTGTTTATGACTCTCACACCCCTTCAAACAACCTGGTTGCTTGAGCCTCTGTACAAATGCATGCAGCAACAGGTACAAACAAGATAATCTAGAAAACTAGAAATCTATGTGAGGTTGCAGAGCCATGATCTCATTGGAATTATGGAGACATGCCTGGAATGTTGTCATGGATGGCTATGTATTTTTTAGAGAGGACAAGTGAGAGGGATCAATCTGATTTTTATTTATGCCTCAACATGTTATAAATGAGGTGATGGATTCGTGTAGGGGCTGTACATGTGCTGGCTGCACTGTGCCCAGAGAGACTTTGCCTGGCAGGCAGTCAGGGGAGAGGTAGCTTCCATGATCTGGCTACAGGTGATCCCGCACTCACTGGTGAGGCAGATGCCCCCGATGCCTGGGAAAAAATGCCCAGGAAATCGGGCTGTGGAAACAGTGTTAGCACCTAAAAGCAGTTAACAGTGACACAACCAGGCGCCATTTTCTTTGGTTTCTTGGAGGGAATGGGGGCTCGCCTGGAAGGTTAGCTTGGCTCCCCTCCCCTACCTCGCCTTTTTCTCTCTGCAGTCCTGCTTCTTCCCTGGCTGTCTTCCCTGTGTGCACCTGTTCTGCCCTGCTTTGCTGCTTCCCCAAAGCAGCTCATTGCTGTGATGACCTGCGGCAATGGTGGTCCGCTGTTTCTGCGACAGAGCAGACCCTGCCTGCACCCAGCTGCAGCCATCGCCGCTGCCATGTTTCCCACGTTGCCCACAGCAGCCATCCTGCAGCCACCAGCACTGCAGCACTAGCCTGCAGCAGCCACCCACAGCCACTGTGCCCCAACTCTGACAGCCCAACCCTGACAGCCTGCAGCTGCTCCACAAGTGCACCAGTAGCCACAGTAGCCTGTTCTTTGGCAATGGCAGAGACATGCAGCCTGCTACTGTTTGGAAATCACACCCAGCCCACCACGGGAGCCACGCAGACTCGTCGCAGCTTGCAGCACACATGCTCCATCTGCCGAGTTGATGCTAACCCGCCCAGGGTACAGCAGTAACAATCTGTCTGTGTCTTCTGTTTCTGTCTCCCTTTCTCCCTCTCTACTCTCTCTTCTATCCCTCTTCGGTAGGAACACTTACCCTTCCTTATCAATGAACAGTTCTCAGATATAATATTGCCATGTTTGTGCTTTATTTTTGTCTGAGAAATCTATCAAAAAGAATACTCCCCAACTCCCCTTTTACAGCAGGATGGGACAACAGGCAGAGAAGCAAGGTGGTGGAGTTGCTCTTTGTGTGATAGAGCAATTGGAATGTATCAAGCTCTACTCGGAGACTCAGATTAACAAATTGAGGGTTTATGGGTGAGAATTAAGGGACAGGCTAGTATGCGTGAGACTGCTGTGGGTGTTTACTATAGACCAGCTGATAAGGAGAAGGAAGTTGATGCGGCCTTCTGTGGGCAACTGGAAATAGCATTGCAGTCACAGGCCCTGGTTCTCCTGGGAGACTGCAACCTAGTATTTGTTAAAAGGAACAAGACAGCTTGGCACACACAGTTCAGGAAGTTCCTGCAGATCAGTGAAGATAACTTGGATGAAGTGGTGGAGGAGCCAAGGAGGAAGGTATGTTCTGGACTTTGTACTAAAAAACCAAGAGGCACTGATTGAAGGCATAAAGATTGAGGACAGCATTGGCTGCAGTGACCATTAGAAACTGAGAATCGTGCATTTGGAAAGCAAAACAGCAAGCAGGACAAGAACCCTAAACATGCAAAGTGCTAACTTTCACCTCTTCAAAGACCTGTTTGGAGGAATCTGATGGATTAGGAATCCAGATGAGAAGGGTGTCCAAAGAGCTGGTCAATATTCAAGCATCATTTCCTCTGACCTCAAGAGCAGTCCATTCCTATGATCAAGAAATCAAGCAAAGAGGGCAGGACACCTAAATGGATGAGATTCTAGTACAACTGAAACAGAACAAAGAAATCTATGGGATATGAAAAAAAGGGACAGGCCATGCAGGAGGACTGTAGGAACATTGTCAGAGTATGCAGGGATGTGAGAAAGAAGGCCAAAGCCCACTAGGAATTCAGTCTGACAAGGGATATCAAGGACAACAAGAAGGGCTTCTGCAAGTTCATCAGTGGCAACAGGAAGAATAGGGTAGATGTGGGGCTGCTGCTGGATCAGATGGGTGTCCTGGTGATGGAAGACACAGAGAAGGTAGAATTACTGAATGTCTTCTCTGCCTCAGTCTTTACTGCTAAGAACAGCCCTCAGGAATCCCAGACTTCAGAGGTAAGGGAAGAAGGTTGGAGAATGGAAGACTTGTTTGTAGAGGGTTGGGTTAGAGATCAGCGAGGCAGACTAAATACTCATAATTCTGCAGGCCTGATGGGATGCACGCAAGCGTGCTGAGGGAGCTGGCAGGCATTGCTAAGCCAGTCTCCATTATCTTTGAAAAATCACAGAGAGTTGGAGAGATGCCTAATGACTGGAGCAAAGCCAACGATACTGCCATCTTCAAAAAGGGCAAGGAGGACCTGGGAAACTACCAGCCAGTCAGCCTCACCTCCATCCCTGGAAAGGTGACAGAACAGATCATTCTGGAGGTCATCACCAAGCATGTAGAAAAAAAGGTCATTGGGAGGAGTCAGCATGGATTCACCATGGGGAAGTCATGCTTGAGCAATATGATAACCTGCTATGACAGCATGGCAGAGTTGGTTGACAAGGGGAGAGCAGCAGATGTTGTCTACCTTGACTTCAGCAAGGCTTTCGACATAACATCCTCGTAGGTAAGCTCAGGAAGTGTGGGTTAGATGAATGGACAGTGAGCTGGATCAAGAACTGGCTGAATGGCAGAGCTCAGAGGTGATCAGCAATGATCAGCAGAGTAGAATCCAGGAGGCCTGTAGTGGTGGCATTCCCCAGGGATCACTACTGGGTCCAGTCTTACTTAGCTTGTTTATCAATGACTCGGATGAAGGGAGAATTAGCCCTAAGCCAGTTTGCAGATGACACAAAACTGAGGGGAGTGGCTGACACACCTGAAGGCTATGCTGCCACTCAGAGGGACCTTGATAGGCTGGAGAGTTGGGCAGAGAGAAACCAAATGGGGTTCAACAAGGGCAGGTTTAGGGTCCTGCACCTGGGGGAGATCAACCCCAGGCACCAGCACAGGCTGGGTGTGACCTGCTGGAAAGCAGCTCTGTGGAGAAGGACCTGGGGGTCCTGGTGGACAACGGGCTGTCCATGAGCCAGCAGTGCCCTTGCAGCCAGGAGGGCCAGTGGGATTCTGGGGGGCATTGGGAAGAGTGTGGCCATCAGGTCAAGGGAGGTGATTGTCCCCTTCCTACTCAGCTCTGGTGAGGCCACGTCTGAGCTGCTGTGTTCCATTCCAGTCTCCACAGTTCAAGAAAGACAAGGAACTACTGGAAAGAGCCCAGTGAAGGCTGCATCAGTAATAAATGGCTTAAGGGCTGGTGCCATCAGCAAAATTTTGGGTTCTTTGGTCACGGGGCAACTTTTACAGCACCTGGAGTCAGATGAGCCCCATCTATCTAATAAGGGCAAAAGGATTCTAGGACTTGAGTTGGCAGGGCTGATTGAGAGGGCTTTAAACTAGGTTTGAAGGGGGAATGGGATGCCACCAGGCTCTTCAGAGGTGACAGCAAGGGAAGTAAGCCAGAGTCAGAAGTGAAATCAGCAGCCCAGGTGAAGTGCATGTACACTAATGCATGCAGCATGGGTAATAAAGAAGAGGAGCTGGAAGCCATGGTACAGCAGGCAAGCTATGACCTTGTTGCCATCACAGAAATGTGGTAGAATGACTCGCATAACTGGACCACTGTAATGGATGGCTACAAGCTCTTCAGAAGAGATAGGCGAGGGAGAAGAGGTGGAGGGGTGGCTCTGTTTATTGGGGAGGATCTCGACGCCACAGAACTTGAGATTAATGACAATACGGTCAAGTACCTATGGGTAAGAATCGCGGAGAAAGCCAACAAGGCTGACTTCCTGATGGGAGTCTGTTATAGACTACCCAGCCGGGATGAAGAAGTGGATGAGCTATTCTATCAAAAGCAGGAAAATGTTTCAAGATCACCAGCCCTTGTTCTTGCGGGAGATTTTAACCTGCTGGATATCTGCTGGGAACTCAACACAGTGGTGAAGAGGCTGTCTAGGAGGCTCTTAGAGTGTATGGAGAATAGATTTTTGTGTCAGCTAGTGAATGAGCCTACTAGGGGTGAGGCTCCGCTAGGCCTGCTGTTTACAAACAGAGAAGGGTTGGTGGGAGGTGTGATGGTTGGGGGCCATTTGGGATACAGTGATCATGAAATAATAGAATTCTCAATAATTGGTGAAACAAGGAGGGGCACCAACAAAACTTTGACACTGAACTTCCGGAGGGCAGACTTCAACCTTTTCAAGAAGCTGATTTGGAAAGTTCCTTGGGAAACAGCCCTTAAAAACAAATGGGTCCAGGAAGCATGGACGTACTCCAAGAAGGTAATCTTGAAGGCACAGGAGCAGGCTGTTCCTATATGCTGAAACATGAGCCATCAGGGAAGACGACCAGCCTGGAGGAGCAAAGGAACTAAAGGAGAAAAAGAGGATGTTTCACCTTTGGAAAGAGGGGCAAGTACCTCAGGAAATGTTTAAGGATGTGGCTAGGTCATGTAGGAAAAAAACTAGGGAGGTAAAAGCCCAATTAGAGCTTAATCTGGACACTTCTGTGAAGAAAAATAAAAAAATATTTTTATAAATATATTAATGGCAAAAGGACAGGCAAGGATAATTCATTATTAGATGGGGGAGGGAATTTAGTAACTAAAGATCAGGAAAAGGCAGACGTACTTAACACCATCTTTGCCTCAATTTACATCAGTAAGACAGTCCTCAGGGCAACTGGCCTGAGTTGGTGGATGGGGTCAGGGAGCAAAATAGCCCCCCTATAATTCAGGAAGAAGCAGTCAAAGACCTGCTGAGCCACTTAGATGTTCACAAGTCTATGGGACTGGATGGGATCCATCCTAGGGTGATGAAGGAGCTGGCAAATGAGCTTGCAAAGCCACTCTCCATCATTTGCCATCAGTTGTGGCTCACTGGGGAGGTCCCAGATGACTGGACCAATGAGATTCCCATCCACAAGAAGGGCCAGAAGGAGGATCCAGGAAACTACAGGCCTGTCAGGCTGACATCAGTGTCTGGTAAGATTATGGAACAGATTATCTTGAGTATGATCATCTACAGAATGGCCAACGGCTCAGACCCAGCCAGCATGGATTTAGGAGGGGCAGATCATGCTTGACCAACCTGATGTTTTATGATCAGGTGACCCACCTAGTGGGTGAGGGGAGGGCTGTGCATGTTGTCTACTTAGACTTTAGCAAAGCCTTTGACACTGTCTCCAACGGCATTGTCCTGGAAATGCTGGCAGCCCACAGCTTGGACAGGTGCATTCTTTGCTGGGTCAAGAACTGGCTGGATGGCCAGAGAGTGGACGTGAATTGTGGGGGAATCCTAGTGATGTCCCCCAGGGATCAGTGCTGGGTCCTGTCCTATTTAATATCTTTATGGATGATCTGCATAAGGGGATTGAGTCCTCCATCAATAAATTTGCAGATGACACAAAGCTGGGAGCAACTGCCAATCTGTTGGAGTGTAGGAGGGCTCTGCAGAAGGACCTGGACAGGCAGAATCCAACAAGATGAAGTTTAACAAGGTCAAGTGCTGGGTCCTAGACTTTGGCCATAACAACCTCCTGCAGCACTACTGGCTGGGGACAATATCTGGACAGTGGCCAGGCAGAAAGGAACCTGGGGATACTGGTTAACTGCTGATGGAATGTGAGCCAGCAGTATGCCCAGGTGGCCAAGAAGGCCAATGGCATCCTGGCCTGTATCAGGAATAGAGTGGCCAGCTGGACCAGGGGAGAGACTCTTCCCCTGTACTCAGCACTCATGAGGCCTCGCCTTGAATGCTGTGTCCAGTGCTGGGCGCCCCATTTTAGGAAGGATGTTGAGATGCTTGAATGCATGCAGAGGAGGGCAACAAGAATGGTGAAGGGTGTGGAACACAAGCCCTGTGAAGAATGGCTGAGGGAGCTGGGTTTGCTTAGCCTGGAGAAAAGGAGACCTTATCAGTCTCTACAACACTGTGAAAGGTGGTTGTAGCCAGGAGAGGGTTGGCCTCTTCTCCCAGGCAACCAGTGACAGAGTGAGAGGACACAGGCTCAAGCTGCCCCATGGGGAGTTCAGGCTCCCCATATTAAATAAATTCTAACATATTAAAAAAAATTCTTCACAGAAAGAGTAGTTTGGCATTGGAATGGGCTGCCCAGGGAGATGCTTGAGTCGCTGTCCCTGGAGGTGTTTAAAAAAAGACTTGATGAGGCACTCAGTGCCATGGTTTAGCTGATAAGGCAATGTTAGGTCACAGGTTGGACTCAATGGTCTCAAAGGTCTCTTCTGGCGTAGTTTATTCTGTGTGTGCTGGTTTTGCATGGCCTGGTTTTTGGTAGTGTGGGGGTCATGGAGGTGGCTTCTGTGAGAAGCTGCTGGAAGCTTCTACCATGTCTGGCAGAGCCAATCCCTGATGGCTCTGAAGATGGACATGCTGCTGGCCAAGCCTGGGCCCATTAGAGGTGATGGTAATGACTCTTTGATAACATATTTAAGAA
>VYZT01043743.1:101196-129199 GCA_013400735.1 Pomatostomus ruficeps | reverse complement strand
GGGCCCCCCCCCGCGCTGCAGGCGACTCCCGGGCAGGGGCGCTCCTGGGGCGGCGCGGCGAGCTCCAGCTGCCGGGGGAGCCGCTCCTAATAATCATGCCGGGCGGGCAGGATTCGGCCCGCCGGCTCCACATCTTCCCCCTCCACCGCCAGTCCCTGCACATCTGCCGGCAGCCTGCGGGGCCGGGCGGGCGAGGCGGTTCGGAGGCGGCGCGCACGGCCCCGGCGGCAGCCGCAGCTCCGGCGGCGCCCAGCCCAGACACAGGAGCAGCAGTAGCATGGCAGGGTTGGAGGTGGCAGCGGCCGGTCTCCGCGGAGAGGGATGCATGCTGCTGGATGGGGGGGAGGAGTAGGAGGACTGAGGGTGGGGGAACGGGCAGAGCGGCGGAAGGGAGCCGAGCCCCTCTCAGTCCGGGCGCATCCCCCGGCGGCAGAAGCCAAGGCGGGAGGAAAAGATCTGCCTGGCTCCGCTTCCTCGGGAGCCTCGGGGTCTCCTCTCTCTTCCCCCCTCTTCCCTCCCCTGGCAATAATCCTTCTGGCAATGGCGCCTACTCCTTCCCAGGTCTGCCAGCTGCAACCACCAGGAGCAATAAATAAATAAATAACCACCACCACCACGCACACACAGACACGCTCCCCACCACCCTCCTCCGCTCTCCCCGGCGGCACAGCAAGGGAGCGGGACCTGCCTCTGCCTCCCCGGCAGCTCTCCCCCCTCTCCGCTCAGGGAGGGACAGCACCTCTCAGGCGCGGGGGGGGGAGCCGAGCAGCCCTCACTGAACACCTCCCTCCTTCCCCCTCCTCCTCCTCCTCCAAAAGGGTGAAAAGGAAGAAAAAAAAGGATGCTCCGGCAGAAAACACCGAAGAGGAAAAAGCCCCCCCTAGAGCCGGGGAGGCGGAGGAGGGTAGCGGTGCCGAGCCGGGGCGGGCGTGCTAGTGCCGCATTCCGCGGGAGCCGGGGCAGCCCCCGCCGCGGGCCGGAGGTGCCGCCTGCACCCGTCCTCCGGGTCGGGCAAAGCCGCCGGGCAAGGATGAGCGGCCGGGGGCAGAGCAAAGTGTGCGGCGGCAGGGGCCGGGCCGAGCACCCCCTTCACGGCATCAGCGCTCGCCGCCTGTGGGTCGGGCACCTTCTCCAGGTGGAGCTGCTAAGGCGGGCGGGCGCGGGGAGGTGCGCGCCGTGGCGGCTGCCCATCCGCGGGCAGGGAGGGAGCGAGGGAGGTCGGCGGCAGCCGCGGCCCGGGCACTGTCCCCACGCGCGACCCGCACGGACACCCCGCCGGCAGCGCTGCCCGGCTCGGGCGGGCTCCGCGATGTGCCCGCCCTCCCCCGCGCACACGCGGCACGCAAACACGCTCCCACTCGGGCTCGGCACCCCGCACACGCACACGCGCAGCCAGCCTGGGCCACGGCAGCTCTGCGGCACGCAGGAGTGGGGCGTTTCGCTACAGCAGAAGTAGTGGGGTTTTTTTAAAAAAACTGGTTTCATTTTCCCGCAGAATTCGCGGTTTTTTGGGAGCCTGACACCGCTCGAGTTACAAAAAAAAAAAAAAAAAAAAAAGAAAAAAAGAAAAAATTAGGGCTGCGGCAGGACCCTGAGCTTCCCCAAGTGCTGTCGCAACCTTGTGAATAGCCTGCGGGAAGTGAGCCCTTTCCATGCCTGTTCTCCCAAGTAGTTGTCTCCAGATCTCGGTGGCCGTGGGGCATATCCCATAGACAGCCCATGGCTTTCTACCTTGCTCCCAGGCTAACCCCCATGCAGGGAACACATTCACGCTGCCCACCCACATCCGTGGTCTACAGAGTCCAAGAGCAGCAGTTCACTGATCTGTCTCATCTCAGGTAGATCCTACACAGGAGGAGGTACAGGCAAAATGCAAAACTTTTCTTAACCCTGCCCTGGGCACCTCACTTTTTATACATATTCATAAATTTCCTGAGGTCACTCTGAGCAAACCTTTGAAGATCCACCTAATATATTTAATTTATATTACACAGCAATGGCAGCATCTGTGCAATAAATTGGAATCTTCATGGATTAATACATTCTAAGATTGTAATGATCTGACCTTGGGCTAAAAGCCCTCAACCAGTAATTTCATAATGCTTGTTGCTTTACAGCCTTTTGCTCAAAGTGATATTTAGCAGTGTTGACTTTAAGGCATCAGTAGTGAAGAGTCCATCGCACCTCTTGATAAATCATTTCAATCATTAATGTTTGCTAAAAAGGTGCATTTCATATTCAGTATCAATTTTTCTTATTCTAACTTCCAACCACTAGTTCTCATCACACCTTTATTAGCTTAAGGGGATGTAGTGTCGGTGATCTTCTCCCACACACATGGGCTAAGATTAATCACATTTTGCTTTTGTAAAATAATAAGGCCAGCTTTCCCTCACCTCAAGAATCATTCCTGGAGGCACTTCCAATGCACCTCTCCTTTTTCAACATGATGTTGAACTGGCTCTTCTGACCCTGTGACCTGCCAGCACTGGGCCATACACCGCAACCTCAGAACCTCCCTCAGTACCAGCCAGTTCCATAGACTGGGCAGACAAGGAAACCTAATCCCTACAGGCAGACCAGACAGTGTGTTGTCCTTGTGGGGATGTCTCTTTATGAAATTATCTACATCACATTTTGAATCCATACTGCCTAAAAGCATCACCTACCTCCTTATTCCTGTGCACTTGTTCTTGCACTGGAATGAATCAAACTGAGAACTTTATTTGTGTAAGTGACTTGTCCAGCAGTTTGTCACCTGCAAACTTTCCAGCAACTCATTTTCTTCCAGAAAATTTATTATCATAACACCAAGAACATTCCAAGGATGCCAACAGATACAGGTGCCATATTGATTTTCTGTAATGCTATTTTTAACCAGAATGTCGTATGCTAAATGATGTTTTGCCATTCTCAGCATGATCTGCAAGTTTGTCTGTCAAACTTCTGTTTCACAGAAAATCATTCTTCACTGCTTGTACACTGTATCATTCCGTGATTTTCGCCAGTACTTGACTACCAGGACTACAGCTACTTGGATCAATTTGGTGATCATTTTACAATATTGGCAGTTTATTACCATGCATGCTCACATTGTCTCTGGACCATCATCAGCTTTCCAAGATTTGGGGTTTTTTGGAAGCAATTTCCACATTTTTGAGAACTCAGTCTTTCTGAAAGAAAGCTTGAGGCCAGGTTGTGTGTTACAACAGAATTAGTTAGCAACTAACTTGTTAGTGAACATTATTAGCAACTGCTTGGCATCCTTCTTTACTGCTGCTGCAGCAGCAAATGTCCCTTTGTTAGCTGCAGACTGAAATGCATCTCCTTGCTTTCCCCAACACAGGTCAGAAAAAGTTATTGGACAGTTCCACTCAGTGTAAAGTTCAAGGATTGCCCTCATGTGAGAGGCAGAGACCGGCCAACACTGGTGTCCCTGCTGTGCACAGGGAAGGCCAGTGCTGGAGACGGGGGGCAAAGAAATGCATCTAGGAGCTGTAGAGGTCTGGAGTATGGCTGGATATCATTTAAACAAGCAAAGCTGCACTTCAAGTCTCAGTATTTAACAATGTGGTACTTCTGACCTTAATCTGTTTGTCATTGCATTCCCTGTCAGTAAAACAGGGAACCATTTATTCCTTCCTTCATGTTAATACTGTGAGGGCAGATTAATAAGTATTTGGGAAACACTAAGAAACTGTAACATTCAAGTTCTGTAAAACAAGAAACCTACCAAAAAAAAAAAAAAAAAAAAAAAAAAAAAAAAAAAACAAACCAAAACCAAAAAAACCAACAATCCACACTAAGAAAATAACTTTTATTTTTCAGTCAAGGGATTTGTTATGGGGATGCAATTAAGACCATATATTGAACAATGAAGATTAGCTAAAGTAAGCCTCTCAAAATTCTTCCTGTGTATCAGTCAGGCATGAAAAAGACAGTTTCCCCAACTTTTGTAACAAAAACAAAAAACCCCAAGCCCCACCCCCCCCCCATAAAAAACAGGGAATGTATTGCAAGAAAATCATGTCATTAAAAATCCTCATATAATAGATGCACTGAGGCCAGCTTTGGATTTTACAAAAACCTTTATTTCTGGCACCTTAGTATTTAATTTGCAATCTGATAGACGTTTTATGTTGTACACATATGTTTTCAACATGATTGTATGCTACAGTTATATAGCAGTTATATATACCCTGCTTCTTTCCAATTCTCAGCACTGAGAAATTTCTTCTTTCTTAGGTGCTATGCAGTGTTTATGCACAACAGATGCCCAGGTAACAGCTCATTTTAAATAGAAGGAGGCCTAAAGGAGAATTGCACCAAACTGCTTATTAAAGATTGTGTCAGACACAGCCGCTTGCCCAGCTGCCTTTTTTTTCCCTTAGAAATCTCCAGAATGTTTTGCTACCGTCAGACTGGTAAAGTGCATTCCCCAGGATGAAATCTTCTGAAGCAGCACACATCCTTTATCTGTTAGGCAAAACGGCTTTATATTCTCATTTGGTGGTCCACATCTGACACCCTCTGCATGTATTTATTCCTTGTTGGCTAAAATATCAGTTCACAAGAATTGTAAAACCTGTTCTGTAAACTCAAAAATCAAATGTCGCTTTCTTCCTGGCGTGTTACCCAGTCATTTCAGTGCATCAATCATGTGAATTCTTCAACCATATTTCTGTAAAAACACTGTCAAGTATCTTCCTGCTAATGATCACTTCCAATTGCTCAGTTATTACTAAGTCTTCTCATACTGTATGCACAGTTAACATTTTTGTTCTTCATATATTTATATTTGCTCATCACAGAGTACCTAATTAATTAATTTCCCATTTAAGCATCTGTACTGCTATGACTCCCTTGACCACTTTTTCTTCAATTACAAGTTAAACATCTTTAGACCATGGACAAAGTCAAGAAACCCAGAAAAGTGATTTTTCCCTTATCACCAACAAATAAATTGCATCTGCTGCAAGTCCTCTCCCACTCTGGGAGATGGCTTGATGCTACACAGAATCTGTCATGCAGCCCCTTAGGCCAACAACTCAGTTCCTGTATGTTTCATCTTCTTACTACTTTTAGAGTTTGGAGGGGACACTGAAAAGGTCCTGCCTTGTTTTTGTCTCCAACCACCTTTGCAAATCCTGGAGCCATGCAATTCCTGTCAGTGCTGGCTGGGACTGGTCTAATTAGGCTTTGTCTACTCATAAAAATATCAGTGAGTAGTGGATTGGGAAAAAAAAAAGATTGAAAACTGTTAATATAGACACAGTAATTTTAGTACTGCATGTACATGCATAATGTTTTTCCTCTGTAAATGAGAAGTGTAAGAATACTGCAATGCCGTAATTCGAACCCGGCTATTACTGTTGTGCCTCAACAGAACGGGGGGAGCTCTGCTGTCCTTCTTTTCTCTCCCTCCCAAGGGCTTTCCCACCTACTTCAGCTAACCTGCTGGCACAAAGTTCCATGTTTATTACAAGACTATACAGCATTCTCAAATACTGCCTGAAAACCTGCACAATTGCAAGCACATCCACACAACTGCAGGATCCTAACCCTACAGTCTCTCTAGACATCTTGATTGCCTCGTCTTCATATCAGGGTATCAGGACAAAGCTCAACTAACTTCAAGCAATCGCCAGATCTAAAGGCTTTAAAAGAGGCAAATGAAGATAAAAGAGCATCAGATTCTAAGTTGCCAACCGAGCACTATCACTGGGTGACTGCCCATGTTTTCATGAATAGGAAGTAGAAGCACAATCTCATCAGTCCTCGTGTTATCAATCAACATGAATTTCCCCTTGCAGTGCATCTTACCACTTCCTATAAATATCACAAGAATTGAACGCAGCTTTGAGCCTCTGTTTCAGCAGAGCCAGCAAGAAATACTATTTCAAATTCGTGTTGACTGATGCATGTGCAATGATGACTGTTGTTCCCAGATGTTTGTGCAAGTTCTAACAATCCCCCAACATAATGGCTCAGTCAAGGCTGCACATACAGAGGTTTTAGTGGTTTATGTCTTAGAAGGAAGGTTCATGTACTGTCTTCTACTGAAGTGAAAATCCAGTAAGTTCTAGCCCATGTTGAAGACACACAACTTTTAAATGAAAAGAAAATGGTGAGTGACTAAATGAAAAAGTCAAAATCATTACCTGATGATTTCAAATAAGTATGATAATTAGGTATCTGACTGTAATCTGGATGGCTTTAAAAAATACAGAACTATAAAGACTAAGAAATAAGCATTGATTTGTGACGGAAGTCCTCAAATTTTTCCTTTCCATGAGGCATCCAGCCCCATCTCTGCTCAGGAGAAGTCCAAAGTCCACAGTCCATTCCTCAGCAGGTAGCCCTGACCTCCTGCAAAAAGAAGTCTGGGGGTGTTAAAGGAAGTCTGAAGACATGCATTATGACTCGGATGCTTGATGGAGTCCTTCACCCTCTGAATCTGAAGCCAGACATTAATACAACTCCAGTGAGTTGCAAAGAAGAAAAGGCTATCAAGGAATTAAAAATGATAAGTAGATGGACTAAAAGGCCAACACAGAGGGAGCAAGCTGGTGGCATTGCTAATGTTCAGTGTTTGCTTTTGAACTCAAGTGTGTTTGTCTAGCAAATATGCACCCCAGGCTAGCAGGTTTGCTGGCATATGTGAAAACATCTCAGCTACAGGAAGCCAAAAACATCAATACTTCCCTCTAAACAAGGGAAAAGTGAAAAGATGCATAGAAAAAAATTTCCAGTTACTAAGTTTCACTTGCATACCACCATCTGGTGATGAAATCTTGAAATCCCAAGACTAAGAAAACCTCACTGAGAATGGAGGTCAGTGAGGGCTTTGGCTATGACTTTAGTAGCTGGGCTTTTATTAGTTTGCTAACATTGTTCAATCAGTAACCAAGAAAGCAAAGCAGAAATTAATAGAAAATACTTGCTGTTCTCTCATGCAGCCACACACTTTTGATTTGTGGCTCCACAAAGTGTAAACCTCTGCTGGTACCAAGTGAACAGAAGCATTACTGAGTTCAGGAAACACAACCTGAGATACCATAAAATACAGCTGTCTTCTCCCAAGTGCTGTAGGGATCTGGGCCTAAGAGATCAGCAAAATGATTAAATGAAAACCACTGACCACATGAAAAAAAAAATATAGTTGATAAGATATTTCCCACTCTACTGAATCACAAAATATTTTATTAATTCTAACATCAATTTCATCAGTCCAGCCCACAGAGACAAAACGTTAAAGGTGCTCACAAAAACATTCTATCTACATGGGTTAGAAAGACCTTGGAAGAACCTATAAATGTATCTCCTACAGGCAGAAACCCTCCCCCCACACCCCAATCATATAAATAGGTATGCCAAAACGGCATGAGCTTATGGAGATTCAAAGAAAAGGCTGTACATTTTTTAGAGAAAACGTGAACAAAACCAAATAACAAAATACATACCAAACTAATCATAACAGATGCCAAGACTTCTGAGGGGAAACAGCTTGAAATTTTCATCCTTCTACATAAAGGCATTCCTTCATCTGACAGAGAAAGACTCTTCTTATGAGCTGAAACCCTTCTAATCAACATGGTAATGCTGATGGTCAACAGCCAGACACATTCCCATACACACACTACTTGTCTGATTGGGCAAGGCAGATGCCACACACCAGGGAAAAAACCATCTTGTACTGGTGCAGATTAGACCCCATGTTTTCAACAGGACCATGTGCATGGCCAACTCATCCAAAAGGAGTTCCCAGACAAAATGTGAGTTATACCTGAAAGATAAACCTTTTTGTGTTAATATTAGCTGTATATCACAGCAATCAGTTGCAAAACAGTTTTTTAAATATAATAATTTTTACATGAATAATTTAAACACAATTTAAGATTCATTTTCTTTAACTGTAATTTCAAAATAGTTTTCAAAAGAATTCTTGCTAGGTCTTATCTTGTAAGTTTTATGCATGTTGAAAATCCACATAATGTTAAAGTTGGTTGTGCATTCTAGAACACAGCCTCATAGCTGGGTCCATGTGAATCTAAATCACTTTTCCCAAAGCATCACCTTTAAATATTGTTGCCTTCTGCCTTTAAGAAAGATGAGAAAATCCCCATTTTACTGCCAAACCAGTCTTGAGCATGATTAGAAACTTGTCAAGTGCCACGAGTATCTAAAATTGTCAGAACATTTCAGGTATAGTATTATCACGCATGTGCAATCTGTATGCATCTAGATCATTATTTGTGCAAAAACGTGCAGACATACTCTGCCTTCACATGTAAATCCACATCGTCTTCAGTGAGGGCTTTGTGGTAGTCACTTAGGGCAGAATATGGCCTACATTTACCTTCTTGGTATTTAAAATTATCAACTACTATCCGTTAAAAGACCCAACTGCTGAATGTTTTAGTAGAAAAATAAACATTTTAAGTTATTGGCAGATTAACATTAGTGCAATTATTTTGACTGCCTTACTTCCGCACAGTAGATTAAAAAAATATATTGTCACTTGTGAAAAGAACCTAAGACACTTCAGAAGCAGTTATGTAGCTGCCAAATAAAGAGAAAAGGAGCAGATTTTGTGGCACTTTATGAAGCTCTCTATACTTAGTGCCTTCTAAAGCTCCAGGAAACGAGATCCAAGGCTTGTAAACTAATTACAGTTCCTTCCATACAAAAATATATCACTTATGAGATTTTCAAAAGGCTGACTAACTGCTGACTAGAAAGAGCACATTTTTTTGTATTCAGCTATATCCTAGACAACATCTGGATCAACTTCTTTCTTTGAAGAACCATTTTTGGTAGTCCGAGTTGGTACAAGGTTGTAACAACGGTGCTGGGTTCCCATTGTAAGCGTTTGCCTCGGCTTGGATGCACTTCTGGGTTTGTGGGTGAAACAAGGTACCATCCTACAAAAGACAGAAATAAAACTTGCTTTTCAGGTCTCAAAAATTGCCGACATATCACTGTGTTTTAAAGTAACAGAAGACATCTGCAACAAATTAATATCACACATATCCTTCCAATGGGGTCGTGCAGTAAAGCCTAACTTGAGGATCTTTTAAACTTTATCAAAAGATCCTGCTTTTAAACTTACATAAACTTATATCAGCATTGCTCTAAAGTGACATCTCAGCCTGTAAAGGATATGCTAGCATTTTGCTTTTGTTACTGGACCAGAACATAGCAGAAAAAAGCCAAAGCCAAGCACAGGCATTACCCAAATTTATCAATTTATTGCACATCTTGTAAGTAAAAGGTAAATACTGTTCATCAAGTGTAAATGGTGGACATTTTTATATTTTTAGCAAGATAAATATTTTTAGCAGGAAGTTTTCCTGTCTCTCCATAGGGTATATTTTTGATGGAAAAAGTAAAAATATCTAAGCGTGCCCCTTGCCTGCAGATGTGCCTGGAGTTCACTTGCTTTGCTGAAGGGCAGTACAGCTGCCTCAGACGTGTAAGGTCTGAGAGGCCTCCACAGTCAAATTCCCTAAAGAACACATTTTGAGACCTCAGGCCCTTCTTTCAGGGTAATCTCCAGTTCAAGTCTCCTGTTCCGATCCAGGAGCACTGTCAGCTAGGATAGCCAGCTGCAAAAGGGCAGTGTGGCCAGCCGTGGAGGATGGCCCTGCTCTGAGGCCATCCCTTTGACCTGGGTGACACTCCCATATGCAAGCATTCCCAAAGCCTCTAGCAGCTTTAAAGGTAAAATGCCAATGCCTTGTTTCTGAGCGTAACCCTGCCTCCTGTGGAAGTCTATTCCTTCTGTTATCAGGAATGTTGCGCTTAATTGCATCCTGAGCCGCAGCTCCTGATGCCCAGCAGCGTGTGCTTGCTCACAGGCTTGCTGGCAGACTCAGCTCCTGAATGACTTTCCCATTTCCGTCATGATAATTCAAGTTTTTGAGTGGATTAATCAGTATCCATCTCACTCATTTTTGACTCGGTGTCCGCAAGAACTTAATTCTTGCCAGGCTGCTGGGAAGGCTGTTCAAATCTTTGATTATGGTACATCCATCAGGACAGCTATCTGACACTACTATGCACAAAGCAAAAGAAATGTGGTGCTGACACCTCACCCATCACTTGCCTTGAAAGGTGGGGCCTGGTGGTTTTGATTTAGTGCAGCAGCAGAAGAGGAATTGGAGCAGAGCGGTATGTTCAAATCACACACAGGCACAAAGTGATCACCAGAAAGAACACTTAAAGTAACTCCTAAATGTTCAGATGCTAAAATTAATGGTTAGAAATACAGTGGAAACAGATGCATTCCATAACTTTTTTCCATTTTTTTCATTTTCTCAATTTGAAAATTTCAGTTTTCTCAATTACTTCTTGAAGTGACTGAAGATCCTTCAACATATGTCATCTTAGGCATTAATGTATATGACCTTGAGCAATTTTGTTAAAAGCATTAAAAATGAAACATAATTTATAAAGTCAGCCTTTTAAACATTTTTATTTAGTAATACTACTATGAGCTTCAGTCTGGACTAGATTTAGGAAGTGGACAGTAATTTTCATCTTATTTTTTTAGAGTTTACCCTGCTACCTGTCACTGGTGGTAGTATCCAAGCATGAATTTGTCAGCCATGGAGCCTGTAGAGTTTAGATGCATTATGCAGACACATTATGTAAATATACCATTTTGATATATTGTATGACCTTTTCCCCTAGCCAAATAACAACACCTCAGAACCCGACCACGGCCATAATTTTTCATCCAGCTTATTTTCTCTCTGACACCCAGGAGCTTCTTTAGAGATTCGAAACTACTAAACACAAGTTTTTCTAATATCATGTAGAGGCAGCTGCTTAAAAGCAGGAAAGAGCATAAAGTAATGGTGGTGTGGGAAGCATTGGGGATATATGATAATATAAATACTGGGGAATAAGTTCATGAAAAGAGAGTAGAAGTAGGCCAACCATATGACTGGCTGGGGAAGGGTTATCTTGAGGCACCTCAGTCTCAGGAGAAGACAGTAGGGGTGACATGCAAGAGAGAATGTTCCCAACCCCCTTGATGTTAACGAGGGTGCTTTCCTTCCTCTCATTTTCCTATTCTTTATGTCCGGAATTCTCTTTGCCTGCTACCCTGTTTCTATGTTCAGGCATTAAAAGCCAAGGTAGCCTATTTCTCCCAAAGACCTGTGCCAGTGTTGTGGCCTGCATGACGCATATGCGGTAAGATGAAAACTAAAAAACCTCAACAGTTCTCCATCCACCCATTCCCAAAAAAACCAAACCCAAACCCAAGCAGGGACACTTACCTCTCTGAAAACAAACTTCTGGTTTTCAGGAACACTGTGAATGTTTTCTTGACACAAGGACATTGTCAAGTAGTCAGTCCCTGAATCGACTGCTGCGCAGACTTCTGGTTGTCGTGTGTTGTAACGTATTTCATTATGGGAAGTGTACTCAAAAAACTACAAACCCAAGAGAAGAAACAAAGGACAGCAGTCATTTCACATGTACACAAAGAGTATTTATAAAGAAGCATATACTAAGATACTATAATTAGGTTCACAAATAAAAGTTGCTATTGTGAAGGGAAATTCTGCCATAAATATTCAAGGGTCCTTAACTTCCACTATTTGCTTACTATTTTACAGAAAATCAATCTCATCACAGCACTGCTTTACTCTGATAGTACTTAAAATGCATGAAACACTGAATAAATGTACTGGAAAACAGGCATGCCAACATTAAATAACTTACAGAATTCAACTGTAATATTCACCTTTCACATTCTAGACCCCCCTTAAAAATAGGGTGGAAAACAGTTTCTAGCCTGACATTACACCACGTCAATTCAGTCATCACACAAAAACGTTACTTTTAACTAAGGAGTTGCTCACTGCATAGTCCAAATGCAATTTGGTCCAGGTCAGGTTCATTTCCAGTTATAATGGTCATTTCCAGCACTAAGGATGCACGGTGATGAGCATTTTATTCTATAAAGTTTTAAGATATTATTTGAAGCAAATCAGTTACAGCTGCTTTTGAAAATGAACAAAACTTCCTTAAAGACAATTTACTATTTTTGCTTGTTGTGTGATATTCTACAGAAGTGTTCTGAATATGCTCTAAAACTTCTGGCTTCTATAGTGATTATGGTTGAAGACTTCCTTAAAATTTTATACGTATCATGAACTTTTGCCAACTTTTGGACTTCATTAAAGAGCAGCAGAGTTTGAGAGTTGTTTGTATTTAGCATTGTTATAAATAATTTAGATGACTATAGTGCACGGATGTGTGTTTAGATCTGATTTAGATTACACTCAATAAAGTAGAGTTTTATAAACATCAGAAAATTGCTTATTACCCATAGTACAGCTGCATTAGCAGAGACCAATAAAAGGGTGAGGGAGAGAAGGAATCCTCTTTTGTTTTGTTTCACCCCTGGAGACTGTAAGGCTTTGTGAAGGGAGCTGTACCAATTCAGAAATGTATACACTTGAACTTACCACAAAAACATCCTTAACAACCACCAAGGCTAATAACCTTGAAAGAGGAATTGGAAATGGAGTTTCAGTATAACCAGGATTGTGTGATTACAAAATGTGCAGCCATCCATTTCCAAGTGTAAGAGCTCTGATCTAGACTACACTGGTGATAGTTGTTTCATGAAATCTGCCCCTCCCATTACCATAATCAGGAATTTCTCTGCCAAGGTGGCCGTCAAAGCCATACGCTGTGACCAGTGCTGCCCACTGCATCACCCTGTAGAGCCTCAGGGCTTTTCTTTTCCAGCAATGATGCAAGTGACCGGCCCCCCGGATTTCGCCTGTTTGCCACCATTCATTTGTGGTAAGCCACAAAGGGAAATGAGTGTTTTGAGAAAGCAACATCAGGTTTGAAGTCTCCCTGCTGACATAAGACCCTGGAGACCATGATTTCCCCTTGAAACCTATTGCTAGAATCTGTTCCTACAATGTAGGTTGCACTACCTTTACATTTGCCTTATGCAAAAAAAAAGTCTCATCAACAACAAAAGTAAATTGTGCAAATAGTGAAACTATTATTATTAATATTTACCCTAATATGCAGAGGCTATTCCCCGGCCTTAAGGCTTTATTGCCAGGTTCAGTATCTGACTGGCACAGGGAAAACCCGCCACTTTGGGCGCCACAGGGAGCTACAGGGACATGCATTTTAGTCCTACGGCTTGTGAATAAATAAAAAGCCTCAGTTCTGCTCAGTTGTGTATGGATGGACACTTTTTACAGCTGCCACTTCCATAAAGCCATATTTAGAGCCTTGCTCGTTAGGGGATTTATTAGATATAATAACTCTTTAGCAATTTGTATTGTAAGTGAAAGCCTGCAAGCTGCTGACTGTACCAGATGCATCAAGAATAAATGGAGCAACTACTAGATCAGAGCACTTCTTACCACTGACATCTTTCTTGAATGGTCTCTCAAGGACTTGCACCAGATTCCAAAGAAGAGCAAGTAAAACGGTTAATTTCTGGATAACTTTAAGGAATGGGGTTATAGTACTAGCACCCAAGCATTCCTGCCTTGTTGCCCAATGAACATAATACAGTTCATTACCCTAGACTGCTTCAAATTGAATAAATACTTCAGGCTTTGGCTTTTCCAAGGTCTGGTAATACATGAAATAAATCCCTTCCTCCTCAAAAGGTAAAATGTTTTTTAGTTCTCTTTTCTTGCCTTCTGTCAGCAGAAAGGAAGCATTCTCAAACTAATCCATGGCTCAATAACTAGTAGCCTTACTGCATTTCTTTCCTTCTGAGGATCAGTAGAGTCCCTTAAGTGCAATTGGGAAACTTGATGAGGCCTTTTTCCCAGTGCCTCTGGCTTCTGGACAATCTACAGGATTTGCCTCAGCTGCATCAGTGTCTCTCTGGTACTGGGGCCAGCAGCAGATTTTGGCTACCTCACTGGACCCTGAAACAAACTCTCATCCTTCTCTGTGCCTGGCTACTGCTCTTTTGCATGCAGGAGAAAGTTTGCACTTGATGAGTAGAACCAGCAGAAAGGTTACCAGGTCTGATGCTCTTTTTTTGCTGAAAACCCTAGGGCTTTGCTAAGTTCTTTGTTTGTCTCTCGCTATTTACCTCGAATGTATCAGCTCCAAATGGGAATTCTGGGAAGAACACTGTCAGTCAATGTTTTCCCATTCTCTTATCACATCAGGTTGATTTCTTGCCATCACATATTGGTGCCCTCTGTACCGCTTCCCAGCCATACCAAGAAGGGCAACGTAGGCTTTACTGGTGTTGAATTTCAAAGCCTTTCATTCTCATCTACTAGGCAGATACTCCCACAAAATGTAAGCAGCCTGAGGTGCAAGCTATCAGTAGCCAGTGCTTTGCATATTTCCTGCCTCTCTTCCATATACACTCAGCTCATAACACTGCAGTGTTATCCTCACCTTCCTGTGATAATGAACATGCTAATTTTAAAAAAAACTCCAGTTTTATTATGCTCACAAAAAAGGAGTAAAGGAAACCCTCTCTATTAGACTATGGATTCAAGAAAGAACAGCAACAAATGACCAGAAACTTTAGTTTTCTGAGAGTGGTTTTTTTCACTGAGATGTAAAACAGGAGCAGGTGCTAGACCTTATAAATAACCACAGGCACAGAGCTCTCTCCTCTTGGCACAGTGCACACAGATATTCAGAGGTCACTAAGTGGAGATCTGTTTCCAGTGAAAAGACTTTTGCAGTTGTCCCCTACATAAGCAGCCACCTGCTGGTGGTATGGGACAGGAAACTGAAGTGAACCTTGAAATGAGGATTTGCTGCTAAAGCTCTATATAGGTGATGAGTGAAGTGATGAGAACAGACTCAAGGAGAAAAGGCAGGAAGAGTTTGGGATTAGGATGGCCGATTCCCTTCCAAGGGGCCAAACAGAAGTTAAGGGCTGCCTGTTGTCAGTAAACATCTCTGAAACTCTGTGGTTGTTGACACTAGAGGATGACCAAACCTTGCCACCATCATTTCATCCAGCAGATAGTAATGGATGTAAATGTGGAAGATTTGACTGATTTGGTCCTGACAGTGTCACTGACAAGGAATTCACACCATAAGGAGCAGCCTGCTACCTTTTAAAAACGACTGTCAAGAAGGTGGTGGGATGGGAACGAAATGGAGAAAAATGTCCTGGTGGTAGGGTTCACAGCTATTTATGAGCCAGAAAAGGGAGGTGCAAATCCAACAACCCAAACTTTCATTTTCCATCTCACTTACACTTCTACATCTTATTTTAGCCATCCTCTGTTCCCCTACCCTATACTCCTGCTGTCCACTTATTCTCTTGCAACTGCATATCACCCCCACTCACACCCCTGTTTGCCAACTGGTATCTTGGCTCCCATGTTCAGTAACCCTGCCCCTTCCCACTGAAATCTTCTCCAATGACTGCTTGGTTCACTCCCTGTCCTGCTCTGTCCTCTATCACATATGCTCTGCTCATCACCTGTTGCCCAGCCTCTGTCCCAAACTACTATTGCCCTTTGCCACCTTGGCCCTTTCTCCCTGGCTCCTGCCAGCCCTCCCATGCCTTTTGTCCATTTTGCTAATCTTGTTTTACCCATTTCCTGTGTTTGGCCTTCCCTCCTCAGGCTCTGCATTCTCTTGAGTCATCTCATATTTCCCTTTATGGGTTTATATTGTAGTCAGGTAGTTTCTCCATTTCTCCTTCCTCCTCCTGCTTGGATGCCAGCAGAGGGAGCGGTTTGCACAGTTCCGAGAGTGTCGCTGCTTTCAGCCTGGTGCCTGCTACTGCAGGTGCATGGATGCATTGCACCATCAGCAGAGATGGAAGAGCGTTAACATCCAGTGATGTGATATGTTGCAGTAAATTCACTTAATCTCTTAGTGCCAGCTAAACAAAGGATAACTGCAAAAATGTCATCTCATGACAATTCACCTCTCAAATACACGTCTCTTTTGCTTTTACCTTTTATCCTATGTGTTTATTTTTTCTTGGGGAAAGGGATAATACTTAAGTGAACTCTTTTTGCTGACAGAAATACAAAAAAATGCAACTCCTCTCATCTCTGTAATCTTCAATACAAGGTAAAATCTACAAATACCTTTGGCATGTTAGCATGTAATCCTATACATTAAATACTTCTTAATCTATAAAAGCAATCAACTCTTACTTTTAAGAGAGTGGCTTGACTGGGTTATCTGATTATTAGCTTCTCTTCTATATAGATCTATAGAAGTATGCTTAACTTGGGCATGAAACTGAACTGAGGGAGTAAAAGGGGTGAGGTATAATTGGCAGACATCTGTCAGTATTGACATCCTTTGGCTTTTATGGTGCAAGGTTCTCCTCCTGCCTTCCCCTGCACCTTGGCCTTCAGGACAGAAATATTAGGAAACTTAAGACATAAACCAGACATGAGGTAATAAATAATACTAAATAATAGTTATAATACTTTAGGCAATAATCAGCAACAAATCTACTTCCTATTAAGATCTGAAGTACATTGTTGTTTCTTTTCCCATTCCCTCATGTAAAATGCAATCCATATTAGAAGCTTTCTTCTCAATACAGCCTTGTCCTACACTCCTTGAACTTTTATGGTTTTTTTAAAGCAGAGTTCAGAACGATAGCAGATACACTGCTTATCTGGCACATCTCTGGTTTCTTTCCAAACTTTGTTTTCCCTTTTTCCCTTTTTCCAAACATTCTTAACTGAATGTTTGGATTAATTTCCTTAAAAAAGGACCCAAACAGTCAAGCCACCCAAGCTGTCACAGGCTTATGTACAAGAGGTCTCACAAGACCTCTGGTACTCGGCACGGGTGAGACCATATCTCAAGTAATGTGTTTAGTCTAGTCTGGGTTAGAAGCCAAAAATCAAGATAGACAGGCAAGTACATGCCCCACATCAAACACCAAACTTCAATTCTCAAAGGTAGTCACTCAAAACTAAGGAAAACAGCCATTCTAGCTTGGCACTCACTGCCCCGCAACACTTTTACCATGGCATTATGCAGATGTTTGTGGGCATCAAAACTAACCACTGCTGCACACAGTTTTGGTCAGCATGGAGAAAGACAACAGCATTTTCAGCTTCAGAAGTTAAAAACAAGAGAGCAAGAATGAGTGTCAAAGAGAACCCCTAGTCTCCAGGACTGTGGAGCCCGAGCTCAGGAGGACATTTCTATGGATTGTAGTGTAGTACAGAAGAAGATGTGGTCCAAAACCTCTTGGGCAGTTAGACAAGCACCACGAGGAAGACACATGATGACAGACACAGGTGGAACTAGGTGAGGTTTGCAATGTTATTAAGGGCTCTAGAGGCAGGGACAGACAAAAGCTCAGAGGGGTTTTGGAGATGAGTGAACACTGGCCTGTGAGCACTATAGCTGCACTGATGTGCTATTGACCCCTGCTAATGAGCTCTGTGGAAAGGCATAATAAAGGTGTGCATGAGTTCCCCAGGCTGGGTAGACACATCTTCAGAATGAAGAAAATTTGACCTGAAGATACATCAAAATAAAAAGCATTTAGTGCAAGAATCAAAATTTGAACTAACATCACCTTATTGTGGCAACATATTCTCTCAGCCCTACTGCAATGACTTTACCATATTTACTTACATTACAACCGTAAGCATTAGTCAAAATGGAAATAAATTATTCTTACCTGATTTTGTCCCATGCCATGGCATGGGTAGAGTATGACCCTGTGTCCAGTTACTTGATGTTCATTTGCAGGATTATAATCAAAACAGAAGTTTTCCATTCCTCTATTCTTCAGCTAATCAAAACAAAAGAATATTTTAAGGTATTAGTATAAATTAAGGAAGATATTCTGCAGTCACTCCACACACATCTTGCTGGGCTCTGAGATCCAACCCAAAGCTGGTGCAAATCAACTGGAATAAATCAAAGGGATGCAATGGTACCATCTCTCAGACTAATGTGAAATAAAACTGTCTGGACCACCTTGACTTTGAGCATTAAAGCAGCCAGACACAATGGCTTCCCCTAGGAATGACACTGTGTTCCAATGTATTTGCAAAGGAGGGAGGTAGAAACTATGAAAAACTCTGTTGAAACCCAACAAGCCAGCAACTCATGCAGAACAAAAGAGTCTGCCATGCCTTTTCCCCCTAGGATCTACTTGTTCAATTTTCTTATGAAAAGATGACTACATACTTTTCTTAGTTTGTCAAATGGGAAATGTTAGGAGGATTTGTTCTCAAAAGGACTCCAGTACCCTCTTGAGGCAGAACAAGCAGACAGATTTTAGGATCAGAAATCATGAAAGTAGACAAACTCTCTTTGGAAAGAGACACTAGGTGTGATATTAAATGCTCTTTACTCGTGTTGCTGTTCTCTGACAGAAGAGATGCATAACTTTTAGATTAAATTTTAAAATATTACGTTAGGTAATTTTAAAAACAACAGGCTAGTTAACAAGGATTTGCATTTAAGTATCCAGGAGGGAAAAGTAACTGAAAATAAGTTAAACAATAACATAACAACCACTGATTCTTGGTATAAGCCATGTAACCAAATTTGAAATTACACAGATCAGAATAGGTTCTGTAAACAAGAAGCTGAATGCCCCTGTTACTGAGTGTAATTATATCACAGACAAAAAGAATAAGCAGAGTAAATCTCAGAAGAGTTAGTTCAGCAAAGTGTAATTTCACTGTTCTTCCCTAGTCATGATAATCGTATCCTGAGCTCATAATGTGGAAAATGAGCGGACACACAGGGATTGCAGGAGGCTAAAACCAAACAAACAAGACAAACCCTGCAGGGCCTAAACCCACCACAGAGCAAACCACAGAAGCTGGAAAATTAAATACTTGTGTTCTATATATGTTTGCTTTGCCAACTTCTACTTTTAGTGCTACCCAGCATCTTCTTTCTGCTGCTTTGTGCTCACTCCCACATTAGACCACTGCAGTCCTCCTTGAACAGTCTAAAGAACACTTGTTTACCTTCCTAATGTGAGGCAAAAATTACACTTAGAAAAACAGGAAAGAGAAGTGTCTCACACAGACTATTTTTAACACTGCTGTGGAACTACATAAACCAAACAATAAGCTTCTCATGTTTCTACATTCTACATCAAGAAACATCTACTTAAAAGTCATAACCACTTAAAATGGTAATTTTATCTCTACAATTGTTGTTGTCAGCAGCTGTCTTCAGGACCAGAGTGTCTCCCATTAGTATGTTTAATAACGTGTGACTCTGCCTGACTGTCTATTGGCTCCAAGGGCAGCATAGCCCTTATCCATGGTGCCCTTCTAGGCAACCTGATGCCTTCACTACTGTTCTTTGTCATCAGCCCCTGGCACGTGCTCAAGCATGAGCTCCATTTTAGGGACCTGGAATTTTAAATAATCCTGATTGAAAATGCCGTGCACCACCAGAACTACAGTAACCCTCCTATACATGTTACTCAGTGCCCAGACACACACAACAAAAGCTGTGTAAAAGCTTACTAAACTTAAGCTTCATTTCAGATGGCTTGAAACTGAGCCTGTACTCCAGGATGACACCATGTATATTCTCTCCGTTTTCTCTTTCATGCATAAATGCTTGTGATACATGCCAGCATCTTCCTACACATACATGGTCCATATTTTGACCTGGTTCTTTTATTTTGTCAGACATTGGTAGATATGCCCACACTTCACCGAGATGCTCAAAAGGTATTCAAGACCTAATTAGTGGGAATAGTATATTTGAAACTTTTAAATTACCTGATCTGAAATGACAGAGATATTTGAAATCAGACTGCGGCACCATTTATTAAAAAAACAACAAAAAAAAACCCAAACCAAACAAACCTGCCCTCTGTTCCAAGGCAGAAAAAAAGTATGAGAGTATTTTTGAAATATTTTTCTCCTGTTAAATGAGAATATACTGTTTAAGTTTCTTTTATGTGCAAGAACTCTATCAAAACAGTGATCATTCGCTCATTTCTGAAGCTATGTTTATTCCCATATCCACAATAAACAAGGCATGCAGTAAGAACAAAATTTTCTCTGTGACTTACCTTGGTTCTTTTGCAGAATGCTGCATTAGAGAAACAGAAGCAAGAAAAAATGTTGATCACCTTGCCATTGAAACACATTGTTCAGATCCAAAATATTCTGCCCATGTAGGACTATTGGTTGTGTCCTTCTACAACATTTGCTTCCTACTGAAACATTGCTGGTGTCACTGTACGTGCCATTTAGTTACCACTGTTTGGAGGCTGAGACAGGTAATAAACAACTACTGAGATATTCACCTTAGACCTTATCCCTTACTGCTAGGAGAAGTTTAAATCTACTGTTTCCTAATATCTGGACACTTGCATATAACAACACAATTCAGACAGAATTCTATGAATAATTCTTAGTTTGGGCTTGCATTTTTTTAAGATAAAATCCATTGTAAAAAAACCATCAACAACAGATTTTTGACATTAAATCTTCATTACATTAGTTGATAAATACGACCAGTGGAGCACTGCCAACCTTTCTCTACATCCACAAAATAGATATGAATCCTCTTTATTCTGGCAGTGTAGCAGTGGTGCTGATCTATTAGTGATATGGACAGATGATACTGTGGGACACAGTAAAATATGAATTTGCAGCAAGCCAAACAGCTTCACTAGTACTGATTAAGCATAAGATTTTATCTAAATATCTCAAAAAAAATTACTCAAAGGTAATCCAAGCAGTCATAGGGAAGGATTTTACTGAGTGAATGCTATTTTCATATCACCTGTTAACTTCTTAAGGGCAGTGCTGAAATGGGAATACAACACTGATGACCAAAATCCTCTGATAGAACCAATGATGAGACACCTCTGTTGGATATCCTGGCTCACCCCAGCAAGTCCAGATGTCTCTGGAAGGCTCAAAAACATATAAGCATGGGGTTTAAGCAATGGTGTGTTCACTATCAAACACCTGGATTTTTTATCACTTCCTTTTAAAAAGACTCTCCCAAGCTTTCAGAGGCTGTACAGCCAAACAAGTCGTGCATATTTTCCCGTGATGGGCATAAGATCTCCAGGTCTAGTCAGTCCTAATCTTGGCTACCAATTCAATCTCAAGTGGTAGCTCTACAAATTGAATTATAATGCAGTTTTAGAGGTATACCCTATAGAAGGGACCCTGATAACTCTGGGAAATTGGAACACTAGACATGCAATAATATCTTTGATTATGTAACTTAAACCACATAGCTAAGATGTCTTCTTCTGCAAGCCTGTCCATATATGTCATGTGATACTTAGCTAATTTAAATAATGTTCTCTTTCATGTTGCAGTAAAACAAAATTCTTCATCGTTTTAAAGGTGTAGTTTAAAATCCTCCTTCCGATTTTTTTTAAGGTTATATCTAGTCTAAATTAAAAGAAAATTATGACTAAGCACTTGGAAATGAAGATGAGATGGTCTTGGAGGAAAATGGGGAAGGAAGCTGTCAAAAGAAAAATTCAAGTTTTTGATTTCCCAGCTGACTCAGTCAGTGACAGATGCCTTTACAGATAGATGGCAGAAAGAGAGACTGGATAGAAAGTCACAACAGACATCTATCAGCTTAGTTGCTTCACATTCAGCTGGAAGAAATATCAGCTAGAAACTGCGAAGAACAAAAAAAAATGTATCATGTCAGAACATAGTATGGTCTCACTGCCAAGTGATCAAACTTACAGAAAATTAGAGTAAAATCCCGATTTTTGTGTCACTACTGTTTTTTAAAAGCAATCTTGATGCCAAGTTCAAAGCCAAATTCACTGACTGACCATAACCTTTATCCTTGGGTAGGCACCTCAATGCCAGCAGCACTTTATTTATACCTTAGAGGAGAGAAGAGCCCTGACCATCCCCTTGCTTTGCAGCCGTGCATTCCCACAGTCACGGATAACACGAAAAGATCTCAGTGCTGCCCAGCTCCTCTGTCTTCACCCAGCTGCACAGTGCAGCAGTGCCACCAGACTGACTGATGCTGCACACACCAGCTGGCCCGAGGTCCTTCCCACAGACGCCCACAGCATCCCTTCCCAGGGCAGCTGGGATTTGCAAGCAGGCAGAGTCTGCTCTGTCCAGGTGGGCAATCTGTGCAGAGCTGGGGCTCAAGGCTTGTTACAATTTCACACCTACCAAGGCACAGGTACAGAATACACTCTGCCAGCAAGTACATGCTCAGGGATGGCCAAATCAGATGCTATGCCAGGAAAAGAGCTATCAGTGCTCTATACAAGAGTCTAAACGGTATTATCAGCCTTACCAGAAGTGCTAACCTCTTATTATTTTAATCCACAGAGTGCCTACCAGCTTCACTCCCTCTTGTTCCCCCCCAAAAGAAATTATTCAAGTTAAAAGGTTCATGTCCTCCAAACTTCCAAAGCTGCATGAAGCTCAAGGAGAAGCAAGATATTTATCTCATTTCTAGGTCTCAGGCATTTTGCAGGAATGCAATTATATCTCAGGCAAAAAAGGTTCATAATTCAGTATGTTTAAGAAAAGATTTAGGCAGCTAACTTTCTAGACGACCAAGGGTCGTATGGATTATCTTTATCTATGTATCAATAAAAAAATGTAGCACAAGAGTCTGCTTGTCAGTGCACAGCAACAAATGCTGCTCAATAATTCTTGACTGTTTGATTAACACATGGCTGACTTCTGGGTAACCTTAGAAATATTTTCAACTTCAGTTCAAAAGTAAAAAGATTTTTAAGGGAGGTAAAAATCCCACATTCCCTTGTATTCTCTTTGAATAATTAAATAACCTCACACGAAGTTGAGCTGTTACCAAAGCTGACACTTTTAAAGACAGTATTTTTGTGAACCAGAAAAGCACTACACAGCTAAGGCGGGAGTAAAGAACACCACCAGTGATTCATTGAAGCTAGCAGATGGGGCTCAATATCCACAAATCAGCTGAATCAGTAGGTGTCATTTTTGCACTCTCTCAGAGTACAACTGTACTTCAATCACATTTTAAATTCTTCCTCCCCCCAAAAAATGGTGTATTCTTATTTTGCTCATGACTAGATGACAGCATTTATGAATTGTTTTTGAAGAAATATATAGAGCACACCTAAATTACACTCTAGATACCTCAAGCAGCTCTGAACAAGAGTTATTATTTCTAGGTGCTGTCAACCCCTTGCCTGAGGATGACAATTAAATCATAAAAGAAACTGCACAAATCCCTTCTCCTCCCAGGAGGCTGAAACACTATCACTGGCACCAGTTTAACCTTTTCTTTTGGAGGGGGAAGGATGGGGGTGGAGGGAAGGATAAAATTCCTGAAATGCTCCAGGAAGGTAAGTCTTATAACATGTTAATGCTTCAACTGTCTCAGACCTTGTCAGTAGCAATGCGGCACAAAAGAACAAAAACTGAACCAGTGTTGTACCAGGGTTTGCTGAAGGTACTGGATAATGGTGGGTAATACATTCCATACCAATGATCACACAGAGACCACCTCTCCTTTAAGCTCCCAGACAAATGGAGGAGAGTGGGAATTCTCCCAGAGGCTCCTATGGGCTTTTCTGACAACTACTGCCCTCCCTGTGAGAATTCCCACAGCTCCCCACGGGAAATACAGTTCCCCAGGGGAAACAGCAGCATTTCCACATTAAAATCTTTTTCATTCAACAAGTTACAAAGCTATTAGGGCACACTGTGGGGAGACTTGGTTCCTGGATGTTCTGTGTGTCCACAGAGATCAGATTTTTTTTCCCTTTCCTGGAGGAGATTCAGCAGAGGCTGGGTAACTGAAGGGCAGATGGCAGCAAGACAAGGGCTGGATGTGATGCAGCTGTGTGGGAATGGAGCTTAGCTGGATCTGCAGAGCGATCAAGTTACCAGCAAAAGTACGTTTAAGTCAATGTGGCATTGGTAATCAGGAAGGTATTTGATACATCTTTGCCTGGTGGAATGGTGCAGTTTTGTGTTCCTAACATGCAGCAGGTATCTGATGACTTTTCAGAGGAAACAGGTATTTGCTGCATCATCTCTGCCTTCATCCCTTCCAAATGAGATTACAGTAATGTGATATACATGGAGCTATAGTTTATATTTATTTGTAGGCTGCAAAAAGCATAAAGAGCTGTCAACTCTTAAAAAGACAAGAGGATTCTGATATTGAACCCATTGCCTGTGAAACCCATTGCTGGTCTGAAGTGACCTCCAGATTAAAAATTAACATGTTGGTTTTGATATACAGAATCCCCTATGATCTGGAAGCACTTAGCACCAGCTCTCTTTCCCATCACCAGAGCATCATAGTTTTCATCAGATAAAATGTACGAACACATGTTTCAAAGCACTCTCTTTTTCTTTTCAATTCAACAACTAAAATAAAACACTTTACTGTTCTCTTTTTTTGTTATGTAACTTTTCAAGAAGTAAAAACCTCATCCTCTGCTGCCTTTAACAGTCCCAAGATGTCACTTAGAGGAGTAATTCAAAGCAACATTACCTGTTCTCCTACTCTGTCACAGAACTCCTTCATAAACAGCATCCCATTAAATAAAGATTCTGATAGAAACCACATTTTAAAGCCTACCAATTTTAACTGAATTCTACCAAAATCCAAAACTGATTTTGGCACAAAAACACCTTCACACTGACTTACTAGGAGAGCTCAGAGAACTGCAAGTAGGCCCCCTTCTCAGCAGCCACGTACCATTCCAAAGAAGCCTGGTCTGTCCTCAGGTACATGAAGTTCTGGATACACATTCTCCAAGAACCATTTGAAGTCCTTACATTTCAGCTTCTCTCGTAGAAGTCTCCTTTCTGTTACATNTCAGCTTCTCTCGTAGAAGTCTCCTTTCTGTCACATCTCCATATGGTTCCTGGAAAAAAAAAAAAAAAGAAAAAAAAAAAAAAGAGAAGAAGAAGAAAATAAAGGAGGAAAAAAAGATTAAAAAAACCCCAAAACATCCAGAACAGATGCTCTCTTTAAATTATCTGTATACATTATTAGGAACCGTATGTTACAGTGATGAGTAGGACTTCTAGCCAGGAAAAATCACCATGTTTGGGTGCTGGAATTGATTTCATTATCCTTAAATTTGTTAAATGTTGACAAAAAAGAATTGGATCTGTGCAAGTAAAACTTTAAAATATTCTAGAAGACAGTATGTCTGAGAAAGCTCCCTGAATCTGCAAGTGAGGAAGCTCTTGAATACAGATTGCTGGAGACTGAGAAGGCGTATTGAGAAATAAAACTTCCTTTAGATAGATAATTGAAAATCTCAAAAGCACTGAATGAGTCTTGAGGATTTTAAATTATACCACCATCCATTTGCAAATTACCTGTACAGTTTTACACTTAAGTGATGAAATTTGTAAAATCTGCTAATGCATCCTTTGAACTTCGTCATTTTGGGGGATGAGGAGTATGAAATCTTAAACCTCCAGAGGAAAGCTTTCATTGCAGACTTTTCCCTGTCTATGGATTGAAGACGAGTTCACATCTTTTTATGTCTGTCTTCAAAAACCTATCTTTATATTGACTAGGGACTTCAGATAGCCAGGCATGAGATAGCATTTGCAGCACCCAGATTTTTACAGGTCATTTGATGCACTCTTTCATCAAACCACAAATGTATTTGCATTTCTCAAAGCTGTGGAAATACCACTGAAAAAACAAAGCAGATGTAAAGCAGAGGCAGAGATGCCTGTTTGAATAAACAAAGAGCGTGACATATTAGCTCTGAGGTCTGAACATTAATCTTGAAGTGAAACTTTATGGAACGAATTTTTGCAGCCATAGCATCAATCATTTTCCTATTATGCTACGGTATGGCACTCCCCAGGCAGGCCTGCTAGGCCGAGGGCCTGAAGGAGAGCCACACAAGAACACACACAGACGCAGCAGGAGAGAGAGCAGGAAGAGAGAGGGCAGAGCCCTCCGACTTTATTTATATGTTTTCACACATCACCGTGGATTGGAGGTAGAAATCACCACCTCCTATAATCCACTTGGTCAAAGTATTTGTCAATCATATTTCTCCATCCGGTATACCGGAATTCGTAAACACAGATACAATTTAGGAAAACATAGATAATAGAGAGAAAACAAGTCATGGCCATGAGAAAGTCTAACAAGAAAACACTGAACACTGCAAAGTCAAAGCAACACTACGGAGCTGAATATTTGGCTTTGATGAAGTAAAAAGGTCTGAACTCAACTGCTGCAACAGGTGGTGCAGAGTATTATGGAAACCAAAGTTCATTGGCAGCAGCTTTGATATGGGGAAAAAATCCTGCATGAGTTTCAGCTTACATCCACTGTGTTACAGTAAGTCAATACACAAAACTTCCAATACCAACACACAAATATCCTTTAAAGTTAAAGATCTGTCATTACAGACATAAGATGTCCAGAACTTTACAAGAAAAATTGTCAGTGTTTGTTGCTCTTTTTGTGTATGACAAGCTGAAATCAGCCTGGCGTTGCCTGTGGGCGAATCCCATATTTCTCTTCAAGTCAGACTCTGATAATAAAACCTAAATGGCTTTTATGACATTAAAGTAAACCAATTATTACAAATGTGTGGACTATAATAATCTAATTACCCAATTTAATCCAAAGAAACACAAGATGAAAACTAACCAAATTAATCTTCTCCAGCATCCTCCAGCATATCTTTTAAAAGCCTAATGTTTTCAGGAGCAGTTTTCCCTGGCATGTCTGTTGGGGTTGGCCACTCAAATGAGTGGGGGGCTCCCTGTGCCCCACACTGGTCCCTCAGCTCCGATCCAGTGCAGTCAGAGGCAGTGCCCAGCACCCCACCCCAGGGCAGCTCTCCCCAGGCACAAACCCAGCAAGGTGGCACTTAGAAAACCTTCCATGCAAAGGGATCAAGCTGGGGAGATCAGGCACCTCCAGAAAGAAGAAACAGCAGACAATGATTTCTTCAGGGCCTCAGTTTTGGACCTTGTGCCAGAGGTTAATTTAATTCATTTCTAGACACTGCGAGGACATTTCAGTGTTACTGTCTTCCAGCCTACAGGCCCCTCACTATAAATACATCCAAGTTATGAATTTGCACACTGCTTTACTGTTTTGATGTATTTAATTTTCACAGTAATAATCTCCTGAAAAATTCTGCAAACAAATGATCTTGTATTTTCATTTCAAGGCAAATAAAAACATTAACTTAAAAGAACCTCCAAAACCAACTGTACTGATACTTGAAACATTTCGTTAGGAACATTTTCATCTGAGTTCCCATGACTGATTTTAATTAATTTAATTGTTTCAATATTTCAATATGGATTTTGGTTTGGTTTTTTTTTTTTTGGTTTTTTGGGTTTTTTTTAATTTGTTTTGTTTTTGTTTTTTTTTTAAGTAAACATGGTGCAGCAGTAAATCAAACAGAAAAATCTATTTTGTTTTAAATCAGTCCAAAGTTTTACAATTATCACAAGACAGGTAATTTTGCTAAATATTGTTACCATACTGTTCTGCTGTCCACTGAAACTTGGTGATTTGCATTCATTAATTGTGTGTCTGTAATTCTTATTGAGAGAATCGTGTACCAGCCATTTCACAGCTGGTACACGATTAGCTTGCCAGCTAATCAACTCCTCCTTGCATTGATCACCTCACTTCACATTATTCTTTCATTTATTCATTCATTTGATATTGACATAGACTGGGCCACTGTCTCGGTTTCAAAGACAGGTATTCACTAAAGAAGGCAGAAGCCTCCTTTAAAATACGAAAATATAAACCCCTTCCCTCCAAGCTGGTATAATTTTGAAATTAAGGGGCTTCCAGGCAATGGCATGAGAAAAGAGGAATAGCAGTCCTTTACTAATATATTTATATATATGATGGGACGGACAAAAGAACAACAATGGTAACCACAACAAATAAGAACAGACAAACCCACGGACAGTCTCTTCCCGCTCTGTTGGCAATTCCCCTTTGGTGCAGTCACGGTCACAGCTGGCAGGGGCGCTGGTGCTCCCGGTGCACGGGGAGGGTGCGATGACTCCCCTGGGCT
>VYZT01043743.1:74463-101051 GCA_013400735.1 Pomatostomus ruficeps | reverse complement strand
CAAAAAGTGCCCTGCTCCCTGCCTACCCTGGGGCCAGGCACTCGTCCCCTGGCCCCTTTGTCTCTCTTGATCATCCACCCATTAACAAGAATGGGGAAAAATTCCTAAGACAGAGAGACAAACAAAAAAAAAAGGAAAAACTATCCCAAATCTCAACAGTCACCTTGTACTCTTACAGTATTTCTAATTTTTTCCAAGGAATTAAAAATTATACACTTATTCTATGCCTGGGAAAAAATTTCAGAAGAAATAAGAAAAAAACATAAAAAGCACTTCATGTTAAGTATTAGTTTAGTCAAAGGTTAGTAGATTGAAGACAAATTCTACTGAAATTCCAGGAACAATGGAGTTGGACTCACCAGGCGAGCGTGGGGGTTTCGGTGGTAATAAAGTTGTTTATATTCATCCATCCACACCTCAGCTGCACGCACGCTGTTTGCCAAGGCTTTGGACCGTGAGTACGGAGCTTGTTTGGGGAAAACATGACCTACATGGGAGCAAGGATGGATCTCAAGACTTCCTCCACACTGCCATATCTGAGCAAAGAATTGACATTGTGTGTGTCATTAATTTGAGTCTTTGCAAGCTCAAGGATATAGTAACAATAAGCCTGTGTAAGAATAATACTGTCTCAAGAATACCACACCATGCTAAAAGCAACACATACAATAATTTCGTGTCTCATTTGATGACTAAACTGGATAAAATTACATCCTTGTTGCTCTTAGTAATTTGCTCTGAGTTCACAAGGAGATAACCACATCTCTGGTTTTGTCTGGAGAGCAATATTCCTTTCTTAGTTTTATTTTCTCATGATAAGATGTGGTCTATAATCTAAGTTATGCAGGCATTGCTAAAAAAAAAAAAAAGAAAAAAGAAAAATGTTTCTTTTCCAAATTAACCATGTAAATAGCTATCTCAGAAAGAAACCAAAGGCTGGTAACTAATTCTTACCAGAAATCTATAGATCTATATATCATCTATATATTCTACTGGAAGGCTGACTTGACACAAGAGGTAAGCTTGTTATATAATTGAAGAACAGTCAGTTGTGTTCCCATTTGTACATTCACCAACCTAGAAGGGAGGCATAGGTACCTGGTGATAAAATAACACTATCCTTTTCCATTGGAAAGCTGCGAAAGGTACCCCAGACCCAACACATGCAAAGAAAAAGCAAAGTACTACTATTAATTTATGATGGTCCAACCAACAACGAAACAACCTCCCCCAATATTCCTGCTTGATGCCAAGGAAATACTTGCACCTGAATGTGGAATTGGCAGAACCCTGCCAACCACCACTCTGCCCTTGTGCTCATCCTCCTGCCTCTCTGGCTCCCCAGGCTGGGAAAGGTACAGCCCGTAAGAAACAACCATCAAGTGGATCCATTAGCCTCAGCAGTGTGTGCACAATTTTGTAATTACACTCCTCTCCTCTGAAAACCAAGGACTTTTGGCAGTTCATCTCCACAGCCACTTTCCTGTAAGCCATTCTGATCTCAAGTTTGATTACCTGAAAGGAAAGCACAGCTAGGTATTTCCTGTTTAATATTGGGTGTGACCACAATGCCCTGTTTCTGAAGGGTGCTTGCAACAAGGTTTCTGAAATTCAGTCAGGTGGGAGAAAGGTAGGATATGTTGCTGTACTTGAACTGATTTGAGGCTGTCACCAATGGCTCTGATAAACTTTTCATAAAAGATTTAGAATTCTCCTCATGTATTTCAACCCTGCAAAAGTGGCAGTTCATCATTCCTTTGCAAATGGAAGACAAAGGAAATTAGCTGGGATAGGCTTAAGGGGCAGAGGTTTGCTCCTTGACAACCTTCTTGTATAAGACATACATTTTTAATTACATGTTATTGAAATGAAACAGCAGGAGTGAAAGCTATGAGGTAGCAAATAAAAGCTAATAGTGTCAGAAAATCAGTGGGACTTTTCCCACCTCTCTCTCTGGGACATTTAGGGATCTAAAAAGGTGAAGGCTTTCAGCTCACACAAGATGGGACTTGGTTTTAGACTGCTAGCTTTTTATTTTCTTTTAAGTTACTTAGAATTTCCCTCAAATTTCTAAATTTGGAAATCAATGAATGTCATCTCCATTGATTTGGTTTTGGATAACAACATTGGACTTTAGGCATGGCACAATACTGTGCTTAATTACCAAAGTGTAAGCACTCTAATACATACGTTCTGCTTTTAAAACAAAGAGTTTCCTTAAAGATATACATAATTCATTATTCAACTATAGGGAGTACTGGATAATTGTTACTTCCTGGATTTAAAATTTTCATTTCTTGTTTTTCCTGTGAGGTTTCTCTCTTTTTTTTGCTGCCTTTCAGAGAAGCAGTATATTTGTCATTTGAACAAAGATGATTGAAAAGAATTATACAAGAAATCTAGAATTCTGTACTGATCTTTTAAACAACTTGCATATTTTCTCAGGTAAGCCACAATACTGTCATTCTGAAAGCTGCTATGAAACCAGCTATCCACTTTCACTTTACAATCTCCTTTTCTGAGATTTGTTTCAAAACAGTATTTTTCATAACTATTATTTCTATGTTTATGTTTTTAAAGCTGCAATTTACCATTCAAGATTTGTCAGCAAATATTAAGAACCATAAGTTTATTAGTTTAACAATTTCCAATGTTATAATCCACGTAATAATTTTTAATTGATCTTTAGTGTTTAGATCAACCTACTTTTAAGTAAGATATGAGGAACACATGATAAAGACTACTGAAATAAAAATATAGTTAAGAAGGAAGCACATGCTTCAGCTCTTCCATGACAAAGTCTGATTTCAAAGGAATGAAACAAACTGACCATACCTTTGCTAACTTGAGGACAAAAAGAGAATTCTGTAACAGCTGAATTTTTAATAATTAAAGCTCTCTTAAAAAAACCCTGTAGGTTGCTAAGCAATGCTCATTAAATTCTACATATTTCATAAAAACAGTACAAAAACTATCTTGTCTTCCTATTACAAAAGAAAATTAAATGTATTTCAGCTAGAAAAATTCCTCAAAAAGGTTTATTCACTTTACTTTTAATGGAAAACATTATGACCTCTATATATAATCAGGTACAAATGAACAGCCATAAAATAAAGCACGGAATTTAATAGAGAAATTAAAGTTGATTACTAAATGCTAAGTAAGTGGCTCTGCAGAAGATGCTCCATAAAACTATTTCAACCTTCTGTAACAGAAAAGCACCTTAGGTTTCATCTATATTTTGCAAGCTCACATATATGCAGATCTATTTCTTTACTAGGTCTGGCTAACTCACAGCTCTCATTATAAAAGCACACATTTTTCCTTCACTTCAATAAGAAAACAAGGTGACATTCCTTTTCTTACTTTCACTTTCATCTTGATGTATGCAGACTATCTGCGTATTTTCCTTTGTTTTCAGAGACAGATGGTGGCATTATGAAAACCTACAGAAAATGTTCAGATCTCGCCTTGGGATCACCATCCCTGCCAGGGTCTCTGGACAATTGACCTAGTGCTGGGTCAATGGATGCTAAATAATGAAAGCCCTACCAGCTCATTCTAACATTTTAAGACTATCTGGAAGAAATAAAAAACATAAAGAGGATGCTACATCCTAAAAAAGGGGAAAATGTGGAATGTTTCTGCTCCTCTCTCTGCTACAATCTTCCATTGTGGTGCTCATGCACAATCTGCTGGAAGCTGGATGGGTGGAGAGGCACCCCAGATACATGGACCTATCCTGGCTGCTCTCAATGCAAGACAGAGCTCCAGATCCAGACAAAAAGAAACAATACAAAAATATTGGAAAAGAGAAGAGCCCAAGTGTTCTGAGGCATATCATCCAGGCTCATGGGCAATGAAATTTCTGAGAAGAAAGGCCTTTTTGCACATGGAGGGCTGAAGGACAGACCACATGCATATTAAGCCTTGGTCCAGAAACAGACTTACATTTCAGTGCCGCTTGCAGGATTAAGAGAAGAGAGAAGAGGGAAGCTGCAGCCAGGTTCCCTTTGCTCTGAGTACAAGAGGGAGAAGATGAAAGAGCATGTTTTGAATCCCTCAGAAAGAGGAGTTTCAATGTGCATTATGCCCATGAAGTGAAATTTTATCCAGCCAAATAGCATTAAGCAATCCAAAATCAAGGTACATTGACTCAATTCTGCATTCAGCATGTAGCTTCCACCTCTCTTAGTCATCATGCTTTTAGCAAAAGCTTTGTCCTTGTTGCACCTCTCAAAACCACAGAGAACTTCTTCAGTTCAGAATAATCGAAGTGCAAGAAAGAGGAGGCTTGAGGACAAGTCTTTTCACGTCATTGCTAGAGAGTGGTGTTTTCAGAGATGAGAACAACAATAAATTAATTTACAGTGGTTTTGAGCAGCTCTGCTCCTAATTTTCAGGTCTGACAGGTCTAGAAAACACAAGGACAACAACATTAACAATGATTTATTCCTTCCGACCTCTCGGAACACTGTGGGCAGCCAAAAGAACACAGTTAAACAACATCATAGCACTCTGCTCTCTTCCACAAAAATCCTCACCACACAGAGCACAAGTACAAGGGCTCCAAATCAAACAGAGCAAAACATGTTGTGTACAAATGCCCAGATGCTTCTGGCAATCTGCACTAGGAAAATTGGCGTGACCAGGCATACTCCTTGGCATTGCACAGTCTGTCCTGTTAAATCATTTGTCTCCCAGAAAGTTACTTGATCCACATGCACCCACGTGCCGGCTTAGCCCTTGCAGGGCACAGCAGTGCACTTGTGCGCTGTCTCCTAGGGACTCTGCTGCTCCCTTTGTGCTTCTCCTGTGTGCTGGGCTGCCTCTCCTCTGTCCCATAAGGAGACCACAGTCCTGCAAGCTGGAGGACTAAAGGCACTGCTCACACATGCTGCTGCACCCCACAGAGCCCTGGCTCAGGGGAACCAGTAACACAAAAAATGAGAAAGGTTGGGTCTAAAGCAGTGTCTGGTGCTGGGGCACTCTGTGTCAAAGGGAAGGAGTCAGGCTGTCTGCAAGCCTTAGTCTCCCCCAAAGCAAGACGCGAAGAGCAGAAAGTCAAGAACTGCCTGCCAAGTGTGCCATATTTGAGGTTTTCTACACGGAGTTGCAATTCTGGATACACCGGAGCAGGAGACTCCTGCTTCAGAGGGTCACAGGGCTGATGGAGGTGCGTCAGCTGCTTTGTGCAGCAGGTGGAGGCCTGCTGAACTACAGCAACACTACCAAGTAGGCTGTGTTTGGGCTTACGTGCCAGAAACTTCTCCCTAAGTGAAAAAGAAGGTGGTCATGAACTCAGATCAAACAGAGTTTCCAGCTGAGAAATCTCCCTCCAGAGAGAAACCATACCAACTCTAGGCCTGTGCTTGTTATCATTCCTAATAATTTTTGTTCCTTATTTTTATACCCTCTTTTTTATGATTTCTGCACTGCAGGCAGCAGGAGACAGGAACAGCAGCCAGGAAGATTCTGTGCTTCTCTGGTTAACACACAGACATCAAGAGAGACAGTCTGCTGATGCCTCCTTTCTCAAGAAATATTAAAATGCTATATATCCTTGAAATCTGTTGTCACCTAGTAAAAAACCCAAAAACCCTCCTGTACCACAATTCAGTGACTCACAGAAATGCAAGCATGACCATCAACTATAACAGATGATGGGCAGAACAGACAAGGGAAATCCAGGATGATAAGTTGTGAACTCCCTGAAAGCCAAAAGCAGCCCTACAGCATTCCCCTCACATCACCACTGGATGGCTTCAAGGAGCTAAGTGTGATATGGGGCAAACCATAGATAGCCATTGTTCAGTGGGAATCAGCCACAGCACAGGTAACAGCTGAGGAGGACAACACTGCTTTGCTAATCAGTCTGGACTGTCGTGTGTCTCCTCTCCTGCTGTAAATCCTTTCAATTACAGCTACCTACCTGCCTCACACCTGAGCACTTGGTCCAGCCCCCTGTGGGGTACAACTCTACAGTTACTGGAGATCTTCCCTCCCACCTTTTATAGCATTTATACAGATTTTTCTCAGGTGAAACAGAATAGAGCCAGAGTACAGGGGCTGCCTTCTTCTGCCCCACTGGGAACTGCTCACTCCATCAACCACAGCAAGATCTCTGCGTCACATCAAAGCACTGCAAATTTTCTTTCCAATGACCTCCTTCAAGCTGTGGGATGTAAACTTCACCCACTACTATCACACCCCTTTTTACATTTTATACTGCAGCTCAAAATAAAGACATGTTTTTAGAAATTGCTTTAAAAAGGCTGTTTGGAAGGGAAATGCAGCTACCCTGAAGTGTAAGAACAAGATTCATATAAACACCTTCCAAAATACTCTCTTCTTAACACTTGCTTACATTACAGCTACCTCATTAAGCAAAAGGTCATGAAGAAAGAAATGGGAACTTGCTGTATTCTGAGGAAAAGAAACTTTCAATTAAGCCACTTACCCTAAATGAGAATTCAAGGTTTTCTCCTCCCCAGACTTCCATTCCTGTATCATAGGAACCAAGATAATCAAAATACTTCTTGCTCACAGAAAATAATCCCCCTGCCATGGTTGGAGACCTATAAAAGAGAATAGTAACTCTGAACTGAATAAAAGAAAAGATCTTAAATCAATGCAATAGATAAAAAAATAAAACATATTTTTATTTTCTATTTTCTCAGTCTTTTCTGGATACAAAGTAACAGCCAGAAATTTATCAATTACTATGAGGCCATTTCAATTTAATTTTGTAATAAAAAACTGTATCTGAAACAAGAACCAGAATGTAAAAATATTATGTTAAAATAAATTTTTCCAATTGCTGTGTCTTTGTGTGTAGATGAAGAGACTCTTCATGTAACAAAACATTAGCTTCTTTGTGGCAGAACTGTATTTGTCAGCTCTGAAATTCTAAATGATGTATCCTTATTTATTTTACTTAAGTAATAATTAAAGAAATATTTGTTCTTTAGTAATTTAAAACAACTTTCTTGATCCCAATCTTGATATCAATTGAAAAAAACTCTCAGACATCAATTATTAAGTAAATATAGCCCCTAAAGAGATCTATTTTCTCTCTAACAAAATCTACCCATCTGTATGTTCTTAAATTTTTTACTAAGTTTGGGGAAAAAAATAAAATCAGGAGCTATGACTGGGTCCTCATTGAAGATCACAAGGCCTAGAGTAACAGCATACTTAAGGCAAGCACTTTCAGTAGGGCAGAGTGTGCACATATACATAAATTTGTATTTCTTCAAGTCTTAGGATGACTCTCTTTAAAGTGCCAAGCATATAATGCTGATTAGAACTAAGTTCAGCTGACATTTTGTGAATTTTACTAAATTGCCGTTGAGGTAAACATAAACAAATGTGAGGTGCAGTGATCAATTACTCTTAATCTGTCAAAACGAATTTTACCAGCTATCTTTTTGAAGCAACACTGTCTCACACTGTCATATTTTGTTTCAAAGAATGGAATGAGATGAGACAAGACAGAAGGAAAAATAACTAACTCCATAACCAGTCAAGTCCTCCTGTCTCCTTCCAGATCTCGTCTTTCCCAACCCAGCTGTTGGTGACGCCACTCCCAGCACTGCTGCTTTCTCCAGACACTTGTTGAGCTCACAGTCCTCAGGCAACCATGAAACTTTATCCCACATCATTTTCCTCTTGGCATGTCAAAGACAATTCTTCTTATCATGAAGAAAAAAAAAGCATCATATTTGAACCAAAGGTTTTAAAAACATGTACTCTATTTGGAATCTTTTTTTAAGGAGGATACATGCATGCTGAGAGACTCAATTACTACCTCACTCCTCTCATTTAAAAGAAAGTTCACTCAGTTGAGGACAAGTACATTAATATTTGTGAAATACCGGGTATTATTATCATGATAAGCAACCTAGAAAAGACTGAGAAAAATTAATAATTCTGGATTTTTTGTGGTCTATGCGATAACAGATAAAAGTACTAACAAAATCATGGTATTACAAATGTCAAGCAGGTTAATTTGCTAAAATAAACTGCTGAAATACAGCCACTTCCATAGCAGATGGGGCTAGGTTGAACATGGCAGATCCTCAGCTATCAGGATCTAGTCTACAATTCCCATTTTCCAGATGCCTTGTTTGTTCTATTCTCTTACCTCTCCTAAAAATACAACATCGAGTGACAAATAATACCAACTGATGGCAACTTGTCTTAAAATAAAACAAAACTAAAACCCATAACGAAGACATCGACCTGAGCTCTGCAAGTTAACCCTTCACAGAAACCATGGTGGACAGAGCTGTATTGTTTCATCCCAGTAAAGAACTGGCAAAATGGGTCACCTTTGAAAATAGCACGGTGAACTATCATTGTTATTACAGCACAGGAAAAAAATCTTCAAAACTACTTTTACCTTCTTACTCGGTAATGATTTTTTTTCTTTTTCATTGTTGCCCATGATATATTTTTTTACAACATGGAGCTCTTTGCTCTGCACAGAGGACCTGCAGTGTTAGTTAATCAGTTACGTTCTGTCCGTGTGCTGATAAGCATCTATAAGAGTTTGCCTAGAGGAGTCAAGAGACTACTTTGTAAAAAGTTTTCCATATGGAAGATGACACTGGAATTTCAGCTTTTAGAGCAATATTTTTTCCAAGAGCGTGGTAAGCAGGAGTTATTTTGGAAAAAAATGGAGAACTAAACAAAATACGTAACTTTTAGTAATATGTTAATTTCTGAAATACCTTTCAGCACCTGGCATTTTCAGGTGAAATCAAAAACACATTCACATTTTCATAGGATGCATAAAAATTAACCTGATCACGTCAGTCTTGGACTTCCTCCGTTTTTGTTCTCTTTCAGGGATAGTATGCCAAGTGAAGACCAGCCTCCAATCAAATCCACCAATCTGTGGCTCACCAGCATTTCCCAAGTACTCAAATGTATTCCAGTCAATAACATCAATAACAGGGCAGACAACAGCTGTTTCTTCTTCAGCAATCCTGGTATGTTTTTAAAACAGAAGGGTGACTTCCATTAGAAGCTTCTCTAAAAATAAAAAACTAGAACTGACAAGAACAAAGAATGCTTACAAAACCAAACATGAAGTTTTGCTCCTTTTCAATTCATGCTGCAATACAAGGAAATGATGATACAAGAAACACAAGAATAACCCCCATTATACTACTGGGGATCATCAGGAGGATAGATCAGGATGGACTCCCCTGTAGGTACCTGGCAAGCATCAATCTTCCTAAACAGTGGAAGCAAGGTATGCCAGATGGCTTGAGATAACACATTCAGCATCTGGCTTGGCTGACGTAGTCAGCACTACTTTCTCAACAAAAAACCATCTATTTTCATTTGTACAGGTAGCTGTTTTTAAGAGAGCAGCTTGATTGCATAGTTCTGCAACGATGAATAACAAACTAGCCAGCCTCTTGGCCCTTGAAGCCATGACTGTTCTTGAAACTGTGATCATCTGCAAATGTTATACTGAATACCGTAACAGTAACTAAAGAAGAAGCCCTGAGCTTAGAAAAAACCAAACCTGCAACATGGGAATTAGACCTCCAACAATGAAACACACATGAATGAGGCTTCCAGAAACCCTGGCAACATAGGAGATGAAGAGGATAGCACTGCAGAAGGACATTCCTATCACCAAGGGTGATCTAGTCAAGATCTTTATCATACTAAAAAGACTTCAGAGCTGATGCCATTTCTTGCAGGTCGACTTCTACAAGTAGATAAACTCCTTCCTCCCTTTTCTCAATACCATGCAGGGCTTTCACATTTCCTTCCAAAAGGATTTGTCCTTACAGAAGGCAGTGGGATTCTTAGCCTTCTCCTCACCTTCTAGAACAGCCTCCCTCAGTACTAGAAGCAATGTCAAGCACACAAACTCAAGCCAAGGTCTTTCTCCTATATCACTGTTTAGCATCTTCCCTGTTCTAGTGTTAGACATCCTGGGATAGTTCAGTGAAATTAAGTGACTTGTTTGACTTAAAGATGCAGGTACACACTTTAGCCCTGCATTTTCTATTTACTCATTTCAGAGGAAAACTGAACACATTATATTGTCAAACAAGTAAGAGATGCAGTGCATCTGTCATTCAACGGGAGCTAGCTCCTCATGGGATTATTAAGCTTAAAACCTGTAGGCTGACCAAGGGCTCATACTCTGAAATTAGAGTAGCTTGTGATGGTTAAATGCAGCAGAGAACAGCAGCAGTTCCAAGTAAGTGTTTTTTCTGGGAAAGACTGCCTTAAGTATGAAATGGTCTCTTGTTGCTGGAGGGAATATGTGAAACACCTGTTTTCTTCTTTATGATCTCCCATTGAGATCTTGTTTGGTAGAGCACACCAAAGGGCTTAAACAAATATTGTTATCTCCTGTCTCACTTGCATAAAGCTTTGTACAAATCCTCACTGTAAAAAACAATGAAAATAATACACGCACACAGAGGAAAAGAAAAAAACCAATAAAATGTAAAAATACTTTGCTCCTCATGTAACAAATAGGAAAAGAAGTAAAAATGAGGTAGCTGGCACATAATTTAAATTATAGAACGAATGAAGTAAGTGAAAAGCCATTACCTTTTCTGTAAGTTAAGAATTAACTAGATGGTACAGTGCACAGGCAGCTTACAAATACAACTATGTTAGCACTGCAAAATGCTAACACAGTTGTATTTGCTACCATACATTTGAGTCAGATATGCCGCAGACAAACCCCCCGAGAGATGTACGTCTGCATCTGCAGCAAGAACGGCAGGAATTCCAAGAGACGGCTAACTTTTTACAGGTGGTGATTATTACGTTTAAAAAATTTCCAAACCTTCCTCAAGATTGCCATCTAGTGGTACGCTACAGCAGTGAAGAAATCACAGCATCCTCTCCCCAGTCACACACTCTTTCTTTAGGGGACAGTTGTTAAATCTGTTATGGGATATGTTTATCCCTTCTCTTTCTTCAGGCTATCATAGTTAGCCCACAGCTACCTGGAATACACTCGGTGTGAAATTTAGAAACAAGGTAAGTATGACAATTTTAAGAAAACCAAAAACTGAAATTATATTCTAGATGCAATTTCAGAGAGACATGAGGAATTCGAGAACACAAGTCCCATTAGGAATCAGGAAGACTTGCACACATCAAGACACTGTGCTTTTGGAAGTCTCTCTCCAGTTTGTATAGGGCTGCTTTTTCTGGTCCGTTTCTGTAGTCTACGGTACCTGGTGGGAATCTTAATCCAATCAAACCACTGGCCTTGAGGAAAGATTTTTTTCTTTTAATTATGTTTTAAAGAGAACTAGTTTTCTATGTACAATACTTAGGAGGTCTGATTCAGGTCCTGTATCTATCAGTGATGCTCATGGCACCCAAGGGGGTAAAGACACAAGCTGTTAGCAAGAGGGGTAAAAGCAATAGAACCTTGTGACGTGATGCAGGGACTGTGGTGAGGTACCAGCGGCTGAACCCATAGCTTGAAAAATGCATGTATGGCTGCTGGCTACACATGGGTGAGGCTTCAAGAATATAACAAATATTCTCAGCTCTAACAGAGGGCTAGTATTCTGGTTTCTAGGTTCTTTTGTTAGAGTTTTGGGAAGGTTATTTGGTTTTTTGTTGTTTGTTTGCTTGCTTTTAATTAATGGAAGTTTTCTGAACAGCCTGACAGATCTGCAGTACAGAAAAGAGACTACATAGGCATAAAGTACAGTGTCCCAGGACAGATGGTTTCCAAGTAAAAGTCAGTGTTGACATAACATTAACTCCTCCCTATCCTACACCATGATGCTTTATATCAGAACCAGTCTGAAAAGGTGGATTTGCTCAGGACTAAGATGGAGTTTGTTGACTTGTACTCCAATCTCCTCACGTAAACGTTGCCTTGCAGGGACACAGATCTTTCCTGACCTTCTGCTCATCCACCACCCAGGCTGACAGAAATAGCCTCCTTTACCAAGGTAGTTTCAAAGTTGGGGGTGTGGACTAGTCTTCCTGGAAATCAAAACTTCCCATTGTCTGAAAAAAAAGGAGCAGCTTGGTCCTCAGGAGGAAAACAAAACAAAAAAAAATGGGCAAAAAACCCACCACATCCTGATCTTCCACACTTCCATTTGCTTCCCCACAGCCAGGAGACAAACACTCGCAGTGCCTCAGGGACCAGACTGCAGTAACCTTTGGTAAACCATGAGTCATTTTTCCACTGCAGAAGTGGGCCAGACTGTCTCGCCCCTTCTTCTCCAAGAGGAGAGAAAACCAGCCCAGAGCATAAGCTCACCTTGCCAGCAACGGCTCCAGCCAGCCCTCATGGCATTCGCAGTGGCAGTCCAGGAAGGTCAGGATGTCTCCTTTTGCCACAGACGCCCCCAGCAGCCGGGCTCGAACCAGCCCCTCTCGCTTGTTTGCGCGGATAAGACGCACCTTGCGCAGGCCAGCCACGTAGTTTTCCAAAGTCTCATTTAAATGTTCTGTAACAAACACAAAAAAAAGAGGGAATAATATAGTCTGAAATTATTTGTTTATGTCATGCTACAGGAAGCTCTCTTCTCAGTAGCACATTACTTATAGTAGTGCCCTAAAGACTGTGGCATTTTGAACTCAGTTCTGCTACACATGTTTAGAAAGGACAGGAAAAAAGCACAGAACTTGGATGGACACAAATCAAAGTTACTTTAAGAAACCGAACGTTTCACATTTGCTTCTCTAATTCATTTCCAGATTGATAAGTGCTTCTCAAATGTTACTTAAAACTTTCTGTATAAAAGTTCTATTGTTAACACAATTCATGTGTGGTGGAAAATGCCAGCATTGCCTTTATGTCCTGTTATTCCAACAAGACCAAAGAAGTAGGTCACTGTCATTGTATCAGACACCAGGGGAACGTTGGTACAATCAGAACTTGCTCAATTCAGGAAACTTGAAGTGGTCTGATCAGACTGTATTTTATCTATACACACAAGCACTCATGTTACAACACAGCAAATGTGCTTCCCCAATCCAAACTAAATTTGGACCAGAAGCCAATTTTTTCAGTGGAACACTACAAGGAACACTATTTTCCAGTGAGATGCCTTTGTTGTACAGTTTTCTGGTCTGTGACATGAACAGCATAACTTTTTCTCCTATGAACTGGCTGACCAAAAAAGCCCATCAACAATCAATATTATTTAGACTTATTCCTCCTACCTTTGTCACTGTAATCATCTACAAGGATAATTTCTTCCAAAAGTATATCTGGAGATGTCTCAAGAACACTATGAACAGTTCGCAGAAGCGTTGACCAAGCCTCATTATAAAAAGCTATCACAACAGAGGTCTTCGGCAGGCTGTAATAATTGTATTTCTTCTCTCTGCATCTGTAAAGGGGGATTACATTTAGTACAAATGCAAAAACATTTATTAATTTTCAGAAAACAATTCTCAAATCCATTTGTATGATAGCTACTAACTGGAAGCAAGAACACAGAAAGGATCTTAGAAGAACTGCATGTGTGTGGAAAATTGTATGAGAACACATTAGGAAGTTGCTCTTCCAGAGGTTCCATTTCTGCCGAAGCATTATGAATAAAATTCTGCAAACTACCAAAATGTCTAAAAAGAAAAATAATAGGAGGTATTCTGCACTGGTGTAGCTGCAGTAGCTGTCTTTGCACAATTTCAAATAGAAGAACAAGCAATGGCCAAAATGTGCCTTGGATTAAAGAAAAAATAAAAGAAATGTAAAACCTAAATGCAGTAAAAACAGTAACACAAACTACTGATAACTTGTGCTTTGGAAAACAGAACAAGTGCTAGACAGTAAAAATATAACTGTGAAGGAACAGCAACATATAATGAGAAAAAAACCCCAAACCAAACAACCAGCAACAAAACTGAAATGTATGTACACTGAAGCAGAATTTGGAGAGATCACACAACTGGCAAAACCTAAATCCACAAAAACCTAAAACAGATATAGAAATGTATGGGTTTGGCTCTATGGAGAGCCAGAAAGTTTGCAAACCTTTGGATTACGCTCCAGAATGTATTTCCTATAAACACATATATGAACTTTCCTAAATGAACATAAGGATGCCAAGAAACTTATAGCTGAGCCAAATGAATAAATTCTTAAAAGAATCCCCTGGTCTAGAAGAATTTTAAAATAATGATGGCATTTATTGCAATTTCTCCTCTTTGCTTGGAGCATTCTGTATTAGCAGTTTTTATTGCCTGGAGTCACCGAGGCTTTTAAGGGGCAGAAGGACAGACTTCAACTTTGTAGACTGCTAAGTCACAACAGATACCAAAGCAGGGAGGACACCCCTCCTACCAAAACAGAACAGCAGCGAGTCCTCCAAAAAAAATATAATGAGAAGCTGAAAAGGGAGATCAAAACTGATCAGTAGAAAATGCAACAGCAAAATCCCGTAGGTCAATTTAGGGGCACAAAAATTCCCCCAAACACTAAGAAAATGGCATTAAAAGTGAACTGCTTACCTGTAGCACATTGAAAATATTCTTACAAACCATTTAACGCGGCTGTGTTTGCGATTAAAAAAGACTGAGAGGTTTCTTTAAAGATTACGCAGTAGCTATTAAGATCTGTTGCACAGAAAGAAAAAATGAAAGTCTGAATCTGAATTACGTCTAAAATTAAAATTCTTACGAGGGAAACAAAGAGTCTGTAGAGTAGTTCTGTAGTAAATATGTGAGAATGAGGAAGCAACAAAGACAAATGACACTTGGGCAAAGGAGGCTGCTTCTCAAACATGAAAGGAACTCCATGCAACAACACCCATGCACACAGACATATATATCCATAGGTAGATACACAAACACACACTTATCTAGTGAAGTACAAAAATGCCTGTCCCTCCAGGCTGTAACTTGTCCTGTGGCAAATGGGCATTCTCACAGAGAACTGTCTCACACCAACACCTGGTGATAGAATTGATTTATTTAGCCAAACATTCATGTATTGACACATAAAAAATGAAAAGGAGAGACGAGTGACATTTTAATTAAGTTTTTTTATTTTTAATGCAGAAAAACCTACTGGATGAAACCAATTTTAGAAATATGTATTTACTTTAGCCTACTGAAAAACATTTCCACTCAGTACTGCCAGGGAAAAAAAATCTCCATATATATCAGTCACTTGTGTCAGGTAATTTTGAGTTCGTTTCTTGATGGAAATAGGATGTCTAAGTGTCCATTTTAGAAAACTCAAGGAAAATATAAATAAATTTTTAAAAACCCACCAAGAAAGCATTCTTTGAAAAATAGCCAGGAAGCTTCACGGAATAATAATGCTGCATTCCATTATTTAAAAAAAAGGAAATCCAAAAGGTCTAAAGAAGCTTATAAGTCTAATTATAGATTAAAGACTTCAACAGATTTGCCTGAAAATTACATGCTGGAGACAGGAAGCACAATTTGGCACAGAGCAAGGCAATCTCCACACTGTTTGTGATTCACTCTGCATTGCTGCCTCCTTCCCTGAGCACACCCCACACTGCAGGAAAAGGTCAGCCTGCTACGGGACATAGCAGAGCACATTTTCTTAGGTTTCCAAAGTTGAGAAAAAAGCCAGCACTAAAAGATGGGTTTAATTTACCAGCTCCGTGGTGCAAGGCAGCACAGGAGGGCAGAGAAGTGACCCGCCAGGGTAGCAGGGCAGGCTGCTGGTCAGCACGGCCACCCTGACCTGAGCAGTGCCCCACTCATCTTATTAAAAAAAACAACAAAAATCAGGAAAAAACCCATTATTCAACTTCTGTGCAGATTTGCATGTTTATCTCAGAAATTATTTCCAAGACATATATTTCTTGCTAAATTGCTTAGAAGATCTCAACTATTAGCAGTCTCAAATAATGTTCTAAAGTGAAGCACACTTTTCCTTATCTTTCTGTAATGAAAGAGTTTTGCTAAGCCTTAAAAATTAATCCCATTCAGGAGATTACAAACTCAAAGCATTAAAACCCTGGGAAAATTACAGTGCAAAAAAATCTTTAAAAAACTAATGAATCCCTGAGATGGAAATGCTTGGAAGTGTTGCTGAATAACAATTAAGCGGCACACATATGGACACTAAACATTGCCACTTCACAAGATATAAAAGCTTAAAAAAACCCACTACAAGTACAAAACCTGATTTAAAACCTAGTGGTCATAACTCATCTTTTCTGTTTCTCAACTTCTGTTTACCACAGGAGCGCCTTAGCAGCCCATCTTCTGTATTCACCTTTGCAAACTTCAAGATGTACTTTTATTCTCCATATGCCAGCCAAGTATCCCAGCTCCTACTTTCCAAGTGAATCATTTCACTCCTACTTTGGATTATGCAGAAAAACAAATGCATATCAATTACGGTATGTCATTAAAATGACAGCAACTGGTGACAGCAGTCCCAAAATATGTTTTTGCAGATCCTGGGAATGTATATTTATGCATATTATACTGTAACCTCGGTGGCTCCCCACCCCCTCTTGTCTATAGAGGTTTGATTATGGAACAGTTTCTTAACTTTCCTATGAGTAAAGTTAAATGACTGTAGGAAACAACTTACAGTCCTACCACTGGCTGTGATATATCACTTTGAACCTAGTCATCATAACTACCAAATGGTTGGTAAAAACACAACACAGACATGAGGAAATTAGTTGCCTGTAAGCCTGACATTTCCAAGCATGGACAATAAATGCAGACACATTTGAAGTCCAATGTATTCTTTCACTGCTCTCATAATCTTGTTCAATCACAGGAACTTTACTATTTTGTAATAATTATACATATTTTAAAATCAACAATGACTTAAATTAAAAATGTGTGAATGTTGAGTGGGTTCATTTTCTTCAGAGAAGTACCCATACCTCTAGTCAATCTGATTTTGGAAACAGTTATCAGACACCAGGATCAGTCACAGCGGAAAAACTTGCTGCCAACACATCCAAGAGGCTTTTCTAGAGTCAACAAAATAAATGCATAAAATTTTAAACAGGACTCAGATTTCACTAACAAACACTGATATATAATGAATAATAACCACAGCAGGTATGGCAATGCAAAGCAGTGACACCTGCTCTGTCTCTGCCCTCCAGTGATTCCTGCTCTCTGCAAGTTCACTAGAAAATGCACAAGCAGAAGCCTTGTGCAGAGTAGAGTGACACCCAGAGAAAACATGGCCAGGTCTGCCCCTAACCACCTTCCAAGAAGCAGGCTGGGACACCACAATGCTCCAGCAGCAGCCTGCTTCTGCATCATCCTTCATTTCCCTCAGGCACTTTCTACCACACTGGGTGGGTGTTCCAGGGACCCTCCTAATTGATCTCGGTGGCTTGAATGACAGGCATAAAACAAGAAATGCCAGAAAACAAAGCATTTTTAATCAATTTGTACTAAGACAACATCTATATCTTACAATTCTAAACGTGTTCATCCATAAATCTTTAAATCTCTAGATGGGAAGAAAGAGAAAATAAATGCTGGCACGTACCTGAACACAAAACCACATTCACTATGTACCGCCTTTCCTCTATGTTTCACTACAGCTTCTACTCAAACACCTAACCCCATAAAATGCAAACTGAAGCCAAACATGCAAAAGTGTATCATCATACATCCAAATTCCTATGGGTTTTTGGTTTTGCCTTTTTTCCACTGCATTTTTAAGTCCCAGTCTAAGCAAGAGTATACAGCTGACAAGTATAATAAATTAACCTTGGACTCTACTACACCACAGAGTCTTCTGTTAGCAAGTCTTACAATAGGTTATTTATTAGAAACTAAGGAGACATCACTCAGGAAATGCCTAAACAAAATTAAATGGGTTGTTTTCAAGAACATTTGTGTCAATTAATGTAATCACTCAATTTATTTCATTGTAAGGAGCTGTTTCTCTAGGAGATGTGTATCTATACACAGGGAGAGAGAGCATGAATGTGTGCACACTGGGCACGCTGCCATGAGTTAATTAGGAAAGGTTGCTGACATGCTCTTACTTAAGACTTTCACCACAACTGTGACAACGATACAGAAAGGGAAAACAGGCTTTTAATCTCCAAATTTGATCTCCTATATGCACAGTTACTCATGTTTTAAGAAAAAAATATGAAATGTTCTGTGGGCTTTCAAAGACTTGTTAAGAACACAAACTACTCATAAATGATTTAATGTTTTCAGAAGGTATACTTTATAAGGTCTGGTTTGGAAGTTTCAATGTGAATGCCCGAGGCAAGTTCAGGATTGTGCAGCTTCTCTCAAGAAGTGCAAAACAGCACGAGTCACTGCTGGAGCTGATTCAACTTGATTTATGTGACTGCACTATGTGACTGAGATGCCCCATCATGGTGTCATTGGGAAAACATTGCCGGGGTTCTACTTCAGGCTGGCTTTCGCATGGTGGGCTAGAAACCACGTTGGCTGGGCTTGTTATGATGCGCTGTAGACAGGCTGACTCACCACACAACCTCCTCTCCTCTTCCTAATTTGAACAGTTGAAACACCGACTTAAACTGCTCTTTTCGTAAGAGGTGTACTCAAAAGTGGCATTTTGTAGGCTGTAAGTAAATAAAGCTGATAAGGATTGATGGCAGCATCCATGGGCATCTCAGTGTAGCTTCATCATCTTCATTCCCACTCCATAAACTGCAGAGGCAGCAATGTGGGCACTGAAATTTGCCAGGTATCTTCACCCAGGAGAAAACACCTCCTTCTCCCACCTTCCCAAAGCCATGGCAGAGGACACAGATATACTGGGATCTTCTATCCCCTTTTCTGCTTTTGCCCAAGCAACAGCTTGGGGTTCTGCACATCCCCCCACAAGCATCCCAAGCCCTGCAGCATGACGTAGGTGGCAGCACTGGTTTCTAAGCCATCCCACACAGTTACCAAAGTCGTGTCCCTCGCTCCAGGCTGAATATATAGTTGAACAGCCACTTCTCACCCCTCCCTGTGGGACAGCAACCTATGGATAAAATCCAGCACACGAGTCAAAAGCAACACCACCCAAAGCCTCAGATACAGAAGTGTGACATTTCCAGTGGAATTAAAGGATATGATATATACCATATTATTCTTATCTCCTCTGACAACTACCCAATTTTCATGCCAAATTTATTTTCTCACATAAGACTACCTTGAACCAACTGTCTGTTCAGAGATTTTCTCCTCTTTAAAAAAAAAAAGGGAGAGAAGAGAGAAAAAGAGTTTTATCTGAGCATGGAGAGGCTCGACCTGGTTTTACATATTTACACAGGCCACATGTGTTGAGCTATTGCAGAGAAAGGCACTAACGTTTACAGAAGGTGTGCCTTGGTGTGATCAGCAAAGCACATAGCAGCAAGTTGCTGATAACTGCCAGAATGGCTGATTATTCAGGGCAAGGCTGGACACTTAAGCAGGTGGGTTCAGGATGCTGGCCTACACTTCCCCACCACCTGTCCCAGCCCAGCAGGCTGGCTAAACACTCCCTAAATTATATCTGCTGAAACAAACCATGTTAGAGAGAGCACCCCTGTACAGTCTACAACACTGTGATATAATCAAGTCTCTGGAAACAGAAGCTGGCTAGATTGTGAAACAGTTTTCCAGGTTATTTAATGTTCTATAGAGTGATTCTCCCAATGATAATAAGGTCTTGACAAGACAGAGGGCCAAAAGCTATCTTAAGATTTCAGATCATAAAGGGCTGTGCTGCCTCGTATACAAACATTGTGAGAAGCAAGGAAGAAAGACAGTAAGTCTGAAACAGAAGAAAATATTTGTTAAGAAGTTTGTCGGGGGGGAGGCGGGCACAGAAAACAAATTGTTTTAAGATAGATTAAAAATACATTAAGAAAAAAATGTCTTGGAAGATCAAGTATGAGAATTGACTAAATCTGTATCTTAAAATCTACAAATTTAGGAAATCCACAGAGCCTCCTAATTCCAAATTGTTATAGACAGGCTACAGAAGTTCCTACCTGACCCAGATTCTAGATGTGCAGATCAGAAGGAAATTCTGCATGTAACAATGGGGAAACCTACTCAATTTTTATTTTGCTGAGCTGAAACAGTGGTTACATGTTTTCAAAAGTTTTCAATTTTCTTCCAAGATAGTGAGATACACTTAAAGTTTGCACAGAGACATACTATTTCCTACACCTACATTCAAAAACTTACTTTAGTGTGAGTAATTTGATTCAGGACAAGAAAAAATATTTTGTAAAGCAATAACTGAAAGAAGCTGTTGTATCCATCGCTGTAAGTAAGGTGTGGATGCACCTGATACTTATAGACAATTGTTTACAGTAAAAGCAGTTTTTCATTAAAAAAAAAAAATTGCTTACTATCAATCACAGACCTGGAAACTTTGTCAATTTAAAAATTAAATAAGCCGAAACCAAGCAATAATCAGATGTCAAAGGAAGTTGAAGAAGTCTACTAGAAGCTGCAAAGAAAAATGGTTAAAAAATAATCATGTGAGCTCTTCTGGACAATATTTGCTGGGGATTGTTAAAAGCATAATGACAAAGGAAAGTGACATATTTTTACAGAAGACAGAAAACAAAATTAGCAAAATATCGTAAATATCGAAGCAATAGGGGAAGGATTGCTTCATTTTGTACTGCTATAAAATGCAAGCCTTCTTATTAAAAACAAACAAACAAAAAACCAACCATAGTGACGTATTATTTTTAACCCACTTTCTGTATGAGGAAAGAATGAAGTGTCCTAGAGAAACACTGCTTTGAAGGTCTAAAGCCTGTTTATATATGCAAGAAATCCTGCCAACTAACACTAAAGTAGTGAGTATAAGGTATTATGATTAATATAGTTACTAGTAACCTCTTACCTATTTCAGAAAAGCTCAGAAATCAAACCAAAAAATCCCAACACCAAACAAGTGATCACAGTGTTACAAAACTGCCAGACCAAATACACCTTCAACTGTTTAATGCAAAGCCTTCCCTAATAGGAAGCGGTGTGCTGAGTCTCCTGGTCAGATGCAAAGCATGGGAATACCCACGCCAAAGCCAGCTCTGGGCATAAGGTGCACCACCAGGTGCATGTTTAGAGGGAAGTGATGTGCCAGCAAGGTCAAGCTGCTGCAGCTCGCCTCTTCAAAGAATTTATATTTCCGATACATGATTTAAAAAAAAAAAAAAAAAAGTCACTGCAGTTGTTTTGCCTTTAGGTAAGAGATGAAAGAGCAGCTCCTGGGTGCAGTCAGACAGTCACTGAGGGCTGAGGAGGAGACGCTCAGTGGCTGTGCTTTTTCCTGGAACAGGGTCAGGTTAAAACTGCTGGCAGGAGTAGCTGTGATTTTTGGGGTAGAAAAGGAATCAAAAATCAAATCAAGGCTTATTCTTGGGAACTTGCTAGCAAGATATTATCAGATGAACATCCTGGTATCATTTAGGATTTACAGCCCAGAAAACAAAACAAAGCATAGGAGAAAGCGAGACTCTGAAAGAATCAAATTCAAATACGGGAACAAACAGGAAAAAAGGTTTTGAAAGTCAGAAAAATCTTAGCACAAGATTGTTACGCTAAAGTCAAACATAATATTCCCCCAAAATAAATAATATTATAGGCATAAATGATGGTGACAGAGGAATTTAAGCATTTGTGTATATCTAGCTATCTACACTAAAACACTTAAAGATATATACATAGATACTTAAACATATACATAAAATCATACATATACAAAAAATTTATTTTAAAAACCTCTCTCCAAAACAAAGAAAATTGCCTAGAATTAAGGAATAAACCTCTAAAACTTTTCTTGATAGCTGAAAAGTATTATGCAGACCACATTCAATATTTTGGGGGCTTTTGTGGCTACTTAGGAAAGACAGGAAAGAATTAAAAATCCATTTCCTTGTGAACACAAGTAAAATGAGCCCCAAGGGCTGAATCAGGCTTCTACCATGAAAGAGACAATATGAAAAGCTAAGTCAGCACAAAAGTGCCTATTCCTGACTTGTTCTTTTTGTACCAAGAGGCAGCCAAAAGGCAGCTTGTGTGATTTTAAAGAGACTATCCCCAAAATAAGTGAGCAATGCATCCTTACTGTGAGTAACACAGAAAGAAAAAAGAAAAAAACAAAAGAAGGTAGACTGTCTACACTCAGGAACAATGCTTGAAAACACCCCTTAATCTAAAGAAATCCAAGTAGAAAAACTGGAAATGTATTTCCTACACATTGTAATAAGCTGTAAAAGGCTAAGAGAACGTATCAGTTGTCTGCCTAGCCCTGCAGTCCTGTAACACAAGCACACAACCAGAAGCCCCGTCGGACAGGATGCAGACCTGTTGTTGCAGGGAGAGGAAGGCAGAACAGCAGCAGCAGCCAAACCCCATGGCCCAGAGCTCATCCCACCACACTTGCAGGGCATCAGCCCCAACAGGGCCCTCAGTAAGTCAAGGTCTGACAGAGGACACTTGTTGGTTTTAAACCTCCTGTAATTGGTGTTCCCTTTATGAGTACAAACTCAAGAAATGAAGGGTAGATATTAGGAAGACAAGCTGGGCCATCCAGAAAACATTATGAACAGGGGAAAAAAAAAAAAAAAAGAAAAAGAAACCACTGTGGCAGTGATAAAGCCTTAAAAAGGTGTTCAAAGGCTGTTGAATATTCATTCTTGGAGACTCGGAGGTTGGACTAGACACTCCAAAGCTTCCTTCCAACCCCCATCCTTCTCTGACCCTATGGCTTATTTCACTCCTAGCCTTGTACAAACTGTATCCTCATTTAGTAACTTACATTCTTATCCGTAAGATTTTTCCAAACGGACATTTTTATAGATTGTTTATACATAATGTTTATTTGCTTATATGTATACTTTCACTAAAACTAAAGAATTCCTGTGTGATGAAACACATTATCAATTGCTGATGTCAAGCTCAGACAGCTAGAGGAAGCAGAAACCGTCTAAAGGAAGCAATAGTGGTTGTTGAGTTCTTTAGGTCTGTGGGTCAATGGAAACAGGATCACTCATCACAAAAAGCACATTACAGTGGTGGGAACAAGAAGGAATAAAGGCTTTCTGAATATTTTCACTGCTGGGAATATATTAGTAGGAGAAAGATTCAAATTTGAAACTTCTTGGATTAATATTCAAATATCATCACTGAAGACATTATCTGAGAGAGTAATCTCAGCCAAACTATTCTTCTCTTCCTGCACAGTATTATCAGACATAGATATTAGCAAATAGCTGTCACACTTCTGTTCCCATAGCAGGTCCAGGATGTACAACATGCAGCAGTAGGAAAAGATTTTTGGCATCAGTTTCTGATGAAGTAACACCATGTGCAATCATTTTGGATATCACCTTTAACAGCTTACTGGTTCAGATATTCTCTATCTTATTAGTAAAACTCCAGTTTTCGTTGGATTCAAATGTTTTCACCAATTCACACACAGAGAGTGGGTTCATTGATCAGTGTGGGAAGACATTAACATTAAAAGGAGCAGTGGGGCATCCAGGTGCCGGTAATGTTGTCTCTGTTTCCCTTTCTTTTATTCTCCCATTTTATTGGTATCGAAAATTTCCAGACTTGCCTCCACACACACAAGAATATGCTGAAACAGACCAAAAGCCCATAGCCCAGAATAGAGTCTCCAAGTATAGTATCTGTCAATATCTCCTGAATATTTGATTTAAATTTTCTAGTGGATGAACTTCCTTATGCTTTACAGTAAATGGATTTTTGGAACAGGGAGGTGGCAGAATTTGTTTTATCCACTTTCATGCATCACCCACGTAGTGCAGCAGCCCTACAGGAGGTACACTTCAAGAGCCCACCTTCAAGACCTGTAAATTAGTCACTTCTTTATGAAAGCCATGCTCTAAGTTGAACAGCATTGGGTCCAACAGAGATTTCTGTGGGACTTTATCAGTGACCTTCCATTCCTTAAAACAAACAAAAACCAAACGAAACCAAACAAAAACCCCAAACAAACAAAAAAAAATATGCCCAAAACAAATGCTTCACAGCTTCTACTCAGTTATTTATAAATGCAAGGAATTTCCACATTATTTCACAGTTGTTTAAGGAACTCATCAAGTAACAACACATTTCTTTATCCCTGTAATTACAACCTTCAAAGAACTCAAAGAGGTTTGCGAGACACGTCATCCTTGACAAAAGCCTTGTTGACTTTCTCAACAGATCACACCTACCTATCTGTTACTAATTGTTTCCCTTACCACATTTTGTAAATAACATGCCTGGAAAAGATCCAAGGCTGCCAGCACACAGTTCTCCGCTTCTCCTCTTGGGACTCCACTAAAAAAAATGGGCGCATTTGTCACCTTCTGGTCTTCGGGTACTAAAGTTGTTTCACTGATCACACCTAAGATTTGCCTTTGCATCATTTCGGTGGACAGCCGAAGCCTAGCTGCCATCTACCATTACTACTTATTTCCTACCACTGTAGCCTCACCCATCACCAAAATGTTCATTAAAGATCATAAATGGTCAAGCATTATCCACCTTAAAATTAAAAAAAAAAAAAAAAGGTTTTCCCTAGACTTAAGATTTCAAACTGTATAGTCTCTAATCTTGGAATGAAGTGCAATGAATTTTCTGTTGTTGTGGACTTGGTGATACCCTTTTTTTTTTTACTTCAATCTTTTACATGGTCTTCCTTCTTGAGAGAATGAGTTACCAACGTCATTGCAAAATTGCCTTTGCAAAGTTTTTTTACATTTGTTGTGAGAGATGCTCTGTGACATTTTCGCCATAATTTAGATTTAACTGTGCACAAAGTCATGAAGTACCTGCCAGCAGATACAACAGTACAATACTGCCCCAGCTTCAGAAGGAAATGATCTCTGAGATTATGTCACTGATACTTTGTAATCCCTTTGGTTTGGATATATTTTGTCATTTCAGCATGCATATATTCAAATCAAAAAGGGTCTGCTGTTGTAGCAAAATCTATCCACCTATTCAAATTATTTTCATTTCTAGAATAGTCACCCACACGCATCTATAATATCCCCTGTTCAACAACTGTGACCTTCCATTCTTCCATTTCTTCTAACATCCTGTCATAGAGCAATGGCAGAAGTCCAAAATAATTCAATGAAATGATTTAATTTTTCCCATGGAAATGAAACTAAAATGTTCCTTTTTGACCTATGGTCTACAGACTGCTTATAAAAGGGGAATAATAACTAAGCAAAACAAGCCCAGTGTCAGGCTTAAACTTATGATGAAAAGGCCTTGCATTTGCATTGCAACTTTTTCAAAGCCATCGTAAGATTCATATTTGAGATTCAGCACTTACAATTAGAGTTGGTGAAATACCAGGCAGGAGACACCGGTGGGAAGTGAATGCATTGGAGAGCCAGAGCCCTGCATTTTCCACAGCTCTTTGCTACCATACGGTACAAACTTGTTGCAACAAAACAAAGCAGCTGAAGCCAAGCTCAGGTGTAACAGAAGTGAGAGCTGTGAGGAACCAGTAGCAGCCATGGCTCCATCCCATCCCCTGTAGTGGCTAGCACATACCCATAGCTGGCTAGCCCACTCCTGTCACCAGCTGGCACAGGAGAGCTCGAGACGGTGCCACACCAAGTATTTGTGTAAGGGCAGAACAGTCAGACCTGTTGTGCCACGCTGGTTTCACAGCTGCACTGAACCACTTCCTGTAAACTAGAGCCACCTCATCAAACATTATCTAGTCCTTCGTTTACAATTGCCTATGCCATCTGTCACTGGTGTCATAACTCTAAAAGTAATTTGTAAATGTAACTTGTCCCAGCAACTATGCATCCCAGACCAAGCACAGTCCACTTCAGAATACCATTATACACCTCTGCGAGCACCATTTCTAGCTCACTCCGGGTAAAACTGCTGATAAAACAAGCTCCTTTAAACTGTGTGTCTTAAGACATTTGAACATAATGCACAGCTGAAGTCTGGGAAGCGTAACATTTGTAAAGCTGCGAGAGACTGCGAAAGTATGCCGCAGCCCATGGTGACTTACCCAGGGGACAGCAGCAGCAGCAGGAGGGGACAGCAGCAGGAGAAACACGGCCGTGCGCCGTCGCTTGAGGATTGAAACCACACTCTTAGGGCTACGGGGGAAAACGACCTGCACACGCACCACCAACACGCGGCTTTGTGCCGCCTTGTGTAGGTGCGGCCGCCAGGCAAAGTCACCAATAGACGTAACTCTGAGAGCGAACGCTGTGATCCCAGAGCATTTGTGACAGGAAAGTTTCCAAAAGCCTCCTTCACGCTTCTGAGGGAGACGTACTCGAGAGAGACACACGACTACCCCGCGCTGGTCACTGCCAGCAGACACTCCAGTTCGACAGAGCGGCTCCATGAGCCGCAGCAGCGGCAGGCACAGCTCCTGCGCCCCTGCCCCTGCCCTCGGCTGTACTCACAGCGGGTGCCAGCGCTCGGGCAGGCGGCGGTGCAGCGAGATGCGGTCGCTCAGGTAGATGTTGATCTGGTGCCGGCGGATGCTCTCCTCCTGGCGGCGCTTCTCGGCCGGGCTCAGCTCCAGCCGCACCGCCCGGCCCAGCTCCCCCAGCGCCCCCGGGTCCAGGGCCGGCTTCGCGTACACCGGCCGCCGCAGCGCCTCGGCGTCGGGG